>LQNS02277718.1:3684484-3695572 GCA_001587735.2 Parhyale hawaiensis | reverse complement strand
CCCAAATGATGCAAAATATCATTGTATATGTACAAAACACTTAACATCTTTAACTTGATCTATGTTTATATTAGCAAAAATTATTTGGACATGTTTAATGTTTACATCAAATATCTACTTGTTGGACCTAGGAGTCGGAGTCGGAAAATCTTGAGGACCAGGAGTCGGAGTCGTAAATTCTGGAGGGCCAAGAGTCGGACCTTGAACCCTCCGACTCCGCAACCCTGGTGGTAGGCGCGTCTGTTCTGGATAATTGGAGAAAATCTTCTCGAACAAGCTGACCAAGATCCCATTGGGTCTAAGACCAGAACCTCAAATAGGCTCAGGTATCCAGGGCCGAAATAAGTCCAAATTACGTACTTTCTACCGACGCACAAGGTCTTCATCGAAGGTTCCTCTTAACTTTGTCTGAAGGGGGGAAGCTTGCTTAACCATAGAGTAAATAAGGTCAGGACAGGACCCTCCCTGTGGGTCTCATTAAGGTTTTGCCCTTCTATGATGGTGGAAAACACCTTCGTTACAAGAAATCGTCCTTAACTACACACAAGGGTAAAGTCCTTCTCCCCTGATTAACATCTACTGGACAGCAGATGTTTGTGTTCCCGAGCTTAGGAGGTGACTACCTCCTCAGTCACCTCAGTGGAAATGGTACTAATGGAAGTTTCTAGAGTGAAAGCGTGAGGATCCTGGAATTAGGAAGTGTCATTCCTAACCTAACCTGCTCCACCAAGCAGACAGTTCTGGATACTGGTTTAGTGTGGATGAGTCTGTAAGCCTCCTACGGGTTCTTCCATCCATCGGGATTCAAATATCCAGGATCCTTATGAGAAATCTCAGCCTACAGGCAGAGACAATGCTGGGGAAGACAAGCCCCGAGTAATTCTGGTCTACAATAGGTAGTCTCACGGGAAGACACCGGTTAAATGTACAAAAGGTGGAGTGATGGCTCAGGGCTCTGGCTGAAAGGCTAGTGCTTTTTGGAATCCGACCACTGCTACAGATGGTCTGTTTCAGAATGACTCAAAGCGGGATCCAGAAAGAATTCGAAAGCCTTCCCGTGTCTAGAAGGAACCAGGCAAAAATCAGTAGTCCTTAAGAGTTCAGCAAGGTCTGAATTACGAGTGATTCTACTCGCTGGCTAATATCTCCAGAACCTTCAGGTAAAATTTGAGAACCACAAGAATCCAGGTTACAATAGTATTGTCCTAACAGGGTTTTGCTCCGTAGACTTCTTCTGGCACAGTCCAGTAATGGCAGTTTGTTATTTATAATTTATATTTTGATGGAAGGTCGGGGGTATGGTAACTATCTGAAGATGGTTGCCAGGTACCCTGAGATTAGAGGTGACTTATGGTCACTATCCTGCCATTGTTGCAATAGCTGGATTTTCTGAAGGAATAGTCAACAAAGAGGGAAGAGAATAAATTAGTTCAGGTCAGGATCCTTTGCACCTGCAACTCAGGGGGGCCATGAAACTCCTCCCCGCTGCGCTGTAGGCATGTCGGTGCTACCTACAGAGGTGCCCTGTCGGAGCGAGCCTCTGAGAATGCAATTGAGTATTGCAATGCGTTTTTCTCAGTGGCGAGCAAAGACAGAACACCTCTAAAGGATCAAACAAACCCGAAGCCTCTTGAGTTCCATGGCCTAGGGTGATGTATTAATGCGCTTGTTGTGCTAAAATGAGGAGTGCTGCTGCTGAGGTACCAGGTGGATGGAGCCTAAGAAAATAACACCGTAAGCTGTCTACACTGAGGGTTACACCTAGAAACTGTCTAAACTACCAATTAGACGCCCCCCGAGTTAAGCACTGTCATGGGTCTGGTGCTACCGACAGAGGTGGTCTGTTTTCGCTTGCCACTGAGAAAAACTCGTTGCAACACTCTATCCATTTTTTATTTATCTTTTTATTTTTTCCATTTTTACTACCACATAACTATTGCTTTGGCCGTTTGCTATATGTACCGTAACTACATATAACACTGCTCTTACAATCAAATATCCATTTCATAAAGATCGATAGCAACTGTGGGACAGTGAATTGAAATAAAAATCCTCACGGTTTTCACCATTGGACGCAAAACGCAGGTTTTCATTTTTTTCCAGTATTTACTGCCACGTAGGTATTGCTCTCGCCGTTAGCCATGTGTATCGTAACTACATGTAACACTGCTCTTACAGTGAAGTAGCAGTTTCCCAAAGATCGATAATAACAGTGTGACAAGTTGACTGACAAGGAATTCAAGAAAAAAAATGAACGTTTTTCCCCGTATGGCCACATAATTACAGGTGATGCACACATAATGCGCGATGCAAACGTAATGAGCTTTATGTGTAGTCTAATGCTTAGTAGGTATCGTTTCTAGGGTAGCTACAAAATGATGCTTTTTACGGTGGTGAAATCAATTTTTATGTACAGTGATTATTTTGCAAGTTACGACCATGCGCACGATTTGCCCCAGCATTGCCCACAATTTGCCACATTCGCGGGGGTTCAGAAAAATGCTGGTTTTTATTTTTTCAAATTTTTACTGACACTTATTGCTTTGAACTTCTTGTGTATCGTAGCTACATGTAACACTGCCCTTACAGTAAAATGGCCGTTACATTTTACTGATACGTACCCGCTACTCCGGAACTCTATTAGCGTCGATTGGGGCAAATCGTGCAAACTTTTTTCAATTGGTTGTCACACTCTTACTATTGATCTTTGAAAAACGGCTATTTTACTGTAAGGGCAGTTTTACGTGTAGCTACGGTACATATAAAGTTCGAAGCAATAAGTGTCTTCTATAGCTCACATCCAGACCTGCAAAATGACACCCACTTTTTAAGCAAAAATCATTAACAGTAAAAAGTAAATTACCTAAAAAAATTAGAAAATCGTCCCTAGTAGCCCTGTCTTATGGTACTTATGGGACTGTTCACCAAGAGAGTGAACAGGCCACTAGGTAGGCCTATAGTGTAATCTATGATGTAGGCTAACATGAAAAGATTGTGTAGAGTTAGTATGTTTTTAATATTGAACGGTGATTCCTATCTAGCTCTGATTTTCCCAAAAATGCGTAACCAAATAGGTAGCTAGCTACTTATTAGGGTCTGTTTTTTTTTTTTTCTTTATTGGGTGGGTTTGTTTTACAACCCTGTCTTAGATAGGTACTTATACAGTATACCTAGCTCTTTATTTTGCTCCATGGATTTTTTTCTGTATCATGTTCAAGTATTTCAATTTATAGCTATCAGTATTAATTATTATGTCTTTCGGCAGATGGAAGCTATGAAACCTTTATGCTGAACATCAGTTGAACAAGGCTGAAGATACTGCCAATACTGCTGAAAAAAAGAAAAATTTGAAGCCAGCACCAGTAGCTTAGCTACTGGTGTTCTCTACATCACGTTTTGCTGAGCTTCTTTCATAGATCACCATGGAGGAAAGTAAGTTGTTGAAAGCAAAGAGAGTTTCATTTGCTGAAACAAAGAGCATCAGGGAGTTCCTTGCATCTACATCAAGTGTTACTGATTGGAATTCCTCTTATGCTGCCGCCATTTCTTCTTCTTCTTCTTCTAGTGACAGTTCTACTGCAGCCATTGTTCAAACAAATAATGAATCTACTGCTAATGGAAGGTCAGGTGAACATACTGACTTTGCCTTAGCATGTGATCAGGATGATACCAGTTCCGTGGCCACTACAGACTTTCTGAAGCATTTCATGCAGCATTCTCATCCAAGTCAGCTACACTCCCTTCTACCTGCGGATTCTCCCACTCCAGTTGATGTAGCCGGGCTCTCAAGCTCTGTACCATGCAGAAAGGCTGTAGTTGAGCTTCCTGATGGGCTTGATAGCGGAGAAGATACCAGTAATGGCTTCTATGAAACTAAAGTTATGCACACTAGCACTTCAGATAGGCCCCATGCCACTGATATGTGTAAATCTCTCAATACAAGTAACGTAGAACCGATCCAAAATCCAGGTGTCCTGCAGGAATTATCGAATATTGTACTTGACACTTCTCGCAACCTGAGACATAGAGGTGCTAATGTTTGTCCTCAGGGTATCACTGGTAGTAATGATGAAAATATTTTTACACATGAGAGCCATGAAAATCCTAAGGATTCAACCGAAAATGCTATGGAATTTACGTGTTCTGCTTCTAATTATCTCCAATCTGATGCTGTCGTCCCATTTTCGGCTGCACGGTACAAACGAGAGATGGATCTGTCTATTTCTGTTGGTAGTGAATCTAAAAAGAGAATAAAATCATCTCAGGGCGAGGATATGGAACTGACCAGAGCCCTTTTGGGTGCTGCTCAATCAATCAACCCCTGTTCTCGTGGGTATGAGGATATGGAACTTACTCGAGCTGTTTCATGTCCTGCTCAATCAGTTAATCCCTCTTCTCATGAGAATGAGGATATGGAGCTGACAAGAGCTGTTCCATATCCTACTCAATCAGTTGACCCCTCTTGTGAGCATGTGGATATGGAACTGACTCGAGCTGTTTCATATCCTTCTCAATCACACCCCTCTTCTCGTGGGTGTGAGGATATGGAACTGACCAAAGCTGTTTCATATCCTTCTCAATCACTTAACCCCTCTTCTCGTGGGTGTGAGGATATGGAACTGACCAAAGCGGTTTCATATCCCTCTCAATCACACCCCTCTTCTCGTGGGTGTGAGGATATGGAACTGACCAAAGCTATTTCATATTCTTCTCAATCACTTAACCCCTCTTCTCGTGGGTGTGAAGATATGGAACTGACCAAAGCTATTTCATATTCTTCTCAATCACTTAACCCCTCTTCTCGTGGGTGTGAGGATATGGAACTGACCAAAGCCGTTCCATATCCTTCTCAATCACTTAACCTCTCCTCTCGTGGGTGCAAGGATATGGAACTGACTAAAGCTATCTCATATCCTTCTCAATCACTTAACGCCTCTTCTCTTGGGTGTGTGGATATGGAACTGACCAAAGCTATTTCATATCCAGCTCAGTCGGTCAATCTCTCTTCCCATAGGAATGTGGATATGGAAGTGACTAGTGCTCTTCCAATGAAGTCCCAGCTTCTTTCCGTGGAAAAGTCTGTAGAAAATAATTTTTCCTCTCAACCAGAAGCTGTTGCAATGGAAATGACAGTTGCTGCTTCCGAGATATACACACCGTTTCCCAAAGACAGTAAGAAGAGGCTTTTAGCTCATAAATTCTCTTCAGATGAATTTAGATCTACGGAATTTGACTGTGACATCCCTAAAGCAGGGAGAAGTAGCACTGGCACTGCTTGTGAGGGACTAAACGAAATGGAAATTACCGGTACTTCTATTGTGCCTCTTCAAGCGTACAAATTTGTCAAAGAAAACACTGAGGAAAATGGTGCAACCTCTGCTGATGTCAGAGAAAACTTTGCAGTTGAGCCAAGTTATGAGCACAATTCTGTTGGTCAGGTTGCTGAAGACGTGGATTCTTCCTTAGCTGTGAGGCCTCTCAAGCAGGGAACGAACATCGGTGAAGAAGAGTGTTTGAATGACATAAATGTTTCATTAGTAGAATCGGGTGACTCTTTGCCTAGTCCCGATAAAGGTGAGGTTTCATCAGGTGAAATGCATGTCACGTTGGGATCTTGCTCAGACGATGATAGAGAAGTGGAAAGTAAGAAGAACTCTATTGCTCAAGTAATTTATCCGTCTAATTCTTGTAATCAGAACGATTTGGGAAACAAACCGGAATCTGGTGCTAGCTCTTCAATTAATGAATCCCTGAAAAATTTAGTTCCAAATCAAACAGTTGACACTTCAGCAAATGCAAATGAAGGCAAACTGACCGATTCTCCACCAGTGTCATCAAATTCCCCTCCAGAGTCATGCGTTATTCCACCACCTTCTGATGATCATCAAAATGAGGAACCCTCTGTTTTGACTGTTGTGAGCCCCAAAAAGTATGAATCTACTCCGTCAGATGGTAGCCTTGAATTTTCGCGACTACAGAAGAATAATGTCACTGAAGTATGCATGGTTGGTAAAGGAGCCGAGTTGCAACAAGATATTGTATCTGCAGCAGAGGTCCCCACCATGCCTCATCGTTTGCCTCGCCCAACAGTCTCAAACTCATCTCTGATACCTTGGCTGACCATCGACCAGTGTATGGTGTGCCAGCAGCAGGCCGCGGCGCTAACTCCTAAAATCTCCACTCATTTCCAAAGCGATGATGTGGCAGAGTTGCAGCTCAACTTTTCCCACGTCAAAGTCCTGCTTACACTTCAGTGTGATGAAGGCCATTCTGTCGTCAAACGTGCTCAGTGTCACCCTGCATTTACTGAATTTCGTCGTCCCAGCGCTCGTCTCGCCTGGAGAACGTTCTGCCCAAGTGTCCATCGCTGTGTTGAGGCCTTGACAAATTTGCGGCTGTGTTCCTTTGCCGCTGAGGTGACTGCCTTGCAGCGAAACATCTCGTCTGTAGTGCAGCTTCTCCACGAGTTGCATCTCCTCTCACGGAAATTTTCTCTCATCTACTCTGAAGATGGAAGTACAAGATTTGCAGTGAGAGTTTTGGCCAAAGAAGTGGCTGTGGAACTACAATTTGTGCTCGCTGAAAATAAGGATTCGTCAAATTCAACGCGGTACTCGCTTCTGTCTTCAGCATCGACTATTTTAGGTTGTGTGAGGGCTACAGATGTACAAGCTGTGATGCAGGACGTGAACGCTGGCACTGCGCTGCTTACCCGCACTGTGGAGGCTGTTGTTGATTTTCTTGGAAAGAACTAATTCTCAGAACCTACTTTTTTTGTAGCTAGTTTTATTGACAAGGTCGCATTTTTGGGTTTAGAGTATATCGATCAAATATCCTATTGTCAAACCTTCCATCGTCTTTTTACATGCTGTAAATGAATGTCATGTCAGATTTTTGCTGATACTAGGTACTGCTGCTGTAGATAAATTTATCATCTGTTTTAAATGTGTTGTGTTACAATCCTTTAGTGTGGTTGTAAATTTAGGGTTTCACTTAGCCTAAATTGTTTGTATTTTACTTTTGTATTCATATTGATTGTGGTTTCGCTATACGGTATCTTACTCATTTTCTTGCGATTACGGTGTAAGATTGTAAAATTGTATTGTGCAAAGAAACAATATACTAGAAAAACTAAGGGAATATCTTGAAGAACAGGATGATGTAGAAAGCCAACTCCTTTGATCTGAAATTGGGCGTTACTGCGACACTGCTCAAGGTGCAAGATGGCATGAGAATGCTTCCTTGATTACGAGAAAAAAGGAAGTCAGCACAAGCATTCTTAATCGGATCTTAGGCGCCAAGGCCGCACTCTGCTCAAGGCCAAGACTGCTGCGAAAAACATGTCGTCAACATGAGCACTCTTGTTCTGAAAACGGGAGGGCGTCACTACCATACCGTCACTACCGTAAAGCCGTCACTACCGTACCTTCCTTTGCACAAGACCAAGCACGCTGATGAAGAGATGGAAGGACTTCGGAGAAGAGCTCAATGTGGCACTTGTCCTCACTAGGCGTATTTCGAAATTCGGCGTATAGCTACCTATTTCTTACTAAAATGTTTGGAGATCCGCTAACCAGAGCTGGGCATTGCAGCACCAAGCTGCGACTATGCTGCACTATTAGTCGCTAACACTTTGAAGAAGCCCCAGCTTTATAATAGGCTTATTTTCCCTATGCAATAAAATATTAAGGTGGATCATAGAAGTAACCACCTTGACCACCACTTACTCTTTGCATGTCTTATTATACTGTTGCGAGGTGTAGTCTTAGTATCGTGCTTAGTAATGTATTTATTTTACCAGTATTTTTTATTTTATATAATTGAAGGGGCTGCAATTATTGCTGCTAGGGTTAGTTTGCAAATTTAGGTGCATCTTATTTGCTTCCCCCTCTGCTTTGTCCAAGTGCACCGGCGCCGGTGATACGCAACCTATCCCACCAGCGATGCTACAGCAATTTATCTCACCGGCGGTGATAGCTACCCATCTCACCGGCGGTGGTAAGCAGCTTATCCCGCCAGTGACAGAAGGGAGCACTCCGCTTAACCCTATCCATTACCAATCTTTTCCACGCCTACCCAATATGCGGTATTTGAATACTGCACACGTATTTTCTCTGTTGAATTTGTACCGCCCACTAAAAATGCTTATAACTTTATCAATATCAGATTTTTTTTTCTTCGTAATCTCAAAAAACATTTATTAGACTATTCTTTCGCCTATTTAATTTTAAAAAATAATGCCTCAGAGTAGATTTTAAGTCAATTAAGTTCGAACATAAGAAAATATCTCCGGACAGTCCAGGGTGAATATTCCGGCAGCACATCTGCCGCAATTTTCATACTTTCACAAGCTGAACGTGTAATCGCTCCTATTTTTCATTTCTAGCCTTGTTGCTGTCTTTTAGTGATAATTTTGGAAGTTTTTTGTATAAAAAGAAAAATCTACACGTAAATTTTATCATCCAATTTTCTGAAATATTTATCACTATTTTTGGCTGTAATGTGCGGGTATATTAGAATTTTATTGACAGTCATGATCAATTAGGAAAAGTCGTGGAATTTTGGGCGCTGAATATCACTGGGAGCAGAACTGTGAACAAAAAAAGGTTGGGCGGTACAATTTTGTAACAGATAGGGTTAAGGGTCTCCTCTGTTTCATTTTTCTTCATTCGTTTCTTTTTGGGTGCCGCCATCTCTATTCCGGCTTAGCAGTATCTCACTTTTCAATTTCCAAAACTTCCCGACTAATGCAGTGAAAAGAAACTTACTCTCGTGCACTACTGTTATCTAACTTGCTTTAAACCTTTACCAGTGATAACATTCTACTAGGCTGTTACGGCATTCTATATGTTTCTTCTCCATGTATAATATTTATTGTGGTTTTCCCTTTTTCCGGTATTTTTCATGTTTTTCTCCATGTATAATATTTATTGTGGTTTTCCACTTTTCCGGTATTTTTCATGTTTCTTCTCCATGTATAATATTTATTGTGGTTTTCCCTTTTTCTTAATTCGTTCGATGCTGTGTCTTAAGCACGTTCCGCACGACGGCAATAACTATAGCATTGTTTCTTCCCTCGGCCGCCATATTGTCTCTGTATTCGCTATTGCAGTTGCCGCCATGTCAGTCACAATATTTGTACGTCAAACCATACTTTTAGCTTGCAAAGTACACTTTTCAAATGTATACGAGGCATTGATATGTGAAGTTGAACATTCCTTCATGTGATACGAATTACATTTTATGTCGCGATTCCCCTCAGGAGGCATAGGATGAGCCATAGGGTTAGGTTCACTCATCCTATGTTGTGGATAGCAGCGCCCCCAGGGGACCTTCTACGTCACTTTAGCCATTAGCTAGGCCTTCAGGATATCTGTCTTTTGTGCTCACTTTGCTTCCTTCCGATTTCATACTCCTACTGATCTTACTTTCGTCTTTTCTTCCTCTTCTTTCCTGACTTGCTGTTCCCATGCGCTTTAATCCTGTTTGGGAATACCCTCTTGCATGGGTTCCACATTTGTTTAGATGCTATATGTCCTTCCTTCTCCTCTCTTAGAATAGCTTTGTACTGATTAAGGAGACCTAAAACTATATAGCATACCACTGTATCGTAATTAATCTGGTGCTAGGAAAGTTTCCTGCTTAATTCGCACAAAAATCACTTGGCGCAATGATGAAACAGGCCCACAGAAATTCTAGAGAAGATCTGCTTCTCACGACATTACCTATAATTGCACGAAGAGTGCACTCAACTGCTGTGTCTTTTCGGTTTCATGGCATGCACAAATTTATTACAATATTTCCGTTAGTGCCGTCTATAATTTTTAGTGCTGATTACGAATAAAAATAAAACATTTATTTGCAGAGAAATAACAGGAAGTTGCAAAATAAACATAAAGTTAGGAACTAGTTTATTAAGGGGACATGATAACGAAACGTGATTAGTTTATTGAAAGTGGGAGAAGTCAAATAATATTTTTTCAAACAAATCCTCATATCTGAAGCATTAGGTTAGGTCATCGTAAAAGAATTTCTCTGCAAAATGTTATATATAGGTTATCAGCACGAAAAACTTTATTGCCAACAAAATTTTCGTAACGAAATTCTGCATGCCACGAAACAGAAAATATTCCATCAACTACCTATAGCTACATAGTTGAACACAGTTGAGAGCAGAATTGCTTATTTGCGTAATGATAGTTATAAAAGCTTCACTCCTGAGTCCCAAGGAATGGGTAGTAAAAGCTCAAATGGCAGTGCCAAAGATCCCAAACTTTACACTGCCTGTGATAATCCCCTATAAAAAAGACCCGTCATGAATGCGTGCTGCCCTACCTAAGTGGCCAAACACAAATCTCGGCTATCCACTCTATTCCAGCACAGTTCTAGGCTCTTTCTCCCTCTTTGGGGCGTGTAAAACAAAGACATCTCTGTATCCACTCGTTTTTAGAGCTAGTCACTCTTTCAGTTGGTTTCGCAGGCTTCTGATCGCGGTTCAGATTTTATTATAATCTACGTCGTTTCCTTACTGTGCTGGCAAAAGGTAATTTTTACATAGCTGCTTGGGAAAGATGTAAAATAAGTTGCAATATAGGTACCAACTTTAGTGTGTAGGTCAGTCAAACGGCCAACTTCTCCATTGCCCTCAGGGTATACCTGTTCTGGTGGGCCCTTTCCCTGCCACAATATATTTGGGCCTCACAACCCCAAGGTTCCCTAGTGCCTTCTCCGCAGGGGATGTAGCATCTGGCCGCAGTTCCTGCAGATAAGGTTAGTTTTGTAAAGTTAGGTAGGCTCTCAATACTTCCCCTTCTGTTTCGAGAGGTGGGCTGCCAATCGACGTGGCTGATCCATTCCCGCTAGACTTCTACTTTCTTGTATTTCGTTTCCATCCCCTGTGCGGCGCAGCTGAGCGAAAGCGTTCAGCCGCGCCCGGGAGTTGGAGATGCTCAACTTGCGCCTTTTTCCTGTCAGGCCCTCAGGGGCATATTGTGGCGGGCCCTTTCCCTGCCACAATATGTTTGGGCATCACGCACCCAAGGGTCCCGAGTGCCTTCTCCGCAGGGAATGTAGCATCTGGCCGCAGTT
>LQNS02277718.1:3624773-3637381 GCA_001587735.2 Parhyale hawaiensis | reverse complement strand
CAAAACGTACCGTACTTGACGCGTTACCCTCTAAAAAGTGTAATTCTTCCTTGTAATATGGCTGATAGAGGGCTGAACTTGAAAATGTTTGTCTTATATTTTGGTTCGAGGCGAGTCTCTCGTTCATCATGAAAAAAAAAAATGAATGAGTTCCTCAGCACAGCTTGTTGAGTCCTCGGAACACAATCCGCGTGTCTATCAAAGAGCTGTTATAACACTCTGCTAGGCGAGTGTCGTTAGTGAAGTTTCAGATGTCTTTTCAAACTTGGGAAGCGTGAGAACTCCGATTGCCATGCGCTTTTTTACTGTTGCTACAGACACAACTCGCTCAGACGCGGAACTAAGCAAACGCATTCATTTGAATATCAGTGAGCTCGCTTTTAAGCCCGTTGACTATCTGTAAGGAGACTACCATATCGTGACCATCTTCGCTTTGTGACTGCGTATCTCCGAAGTCAGGTTTTGTATTTGCTTCTTATGTTTGCCAGTATTTCCCCGAGATGTGTCCGTGGCCCACAAGTTCCCAGTATTATCGCTGAAGTCCTATATATCATTTCGATAGACCGGCCTTGTCCCGCCTCCTTAGTGCTATCAACGCTTGTAATCAGAGCATGTGTGGAAGCGATATAACACCTAGCGTAACTTCGCTTCAGTGCTACAGTATATCCTGGTCTCTCCTTAATAGCTAAGTGGAAAAAAAGCTTTATAAAGCTTTTTTTCCAGACCCTGCAGTACAATGTTTACAGTTCTTGGACAAAACTATGGCTTGTTCATTGCTCCAATTACATGACTGGTCTAGTGTTCAAATCGACTCGTAAAGCCCTGGTCCTACAGTGTTTCAATTCGTTCGAGCAATTTAGTACCTGCCACATGTCAGGCATCGATCTGCTATCTAACTGTCGTTTCATAAATTAGCTATCTATTGCATATTCCAGTGCACATATCAGACTGCATGAATTAATTTCAGTATTTTATTTCTGGTTAGAGTTGATGTTTGTCTGACATGCCGGTGTGAACATAGGGTCGCCGTTATTACTGGAAACCCCATTTTTGACTCTTAGAACGCTGCTGGAAGGGTGAGCTTATAATTTTGCTTCTATACTAGGCAGCATTTGACGTGTGCTTGCCTATCCTATCATCTTGGCTACATTTTCAATTCTCCTACACCCTTTGGAAGCTGTAGTGTTTTATGTGTGACTACAACAGCCGTAATTTAGCAGAATCACTGTAAGGAATGGGAATGAAGAACATCTGGTTGACAGTATGCACTGCTCATGCAACTGCGCTCTTCGACGCAAAACGATTAGTTTTCTCTCGAGTATATGTATACAAGTAATTAAAGGTTCAACTTGTGTTTTTGTAATAGAATTTGTAATTTAGCACGAAGCCTCCACGTAATTGGTATAAATTCATGTTGAGCTATAGATCGGATTAAACTGTGAAAAACTGAGAAACTGCAAACGTAAGCTTTTCGGATACCTAACCGCTTATTTCTTAATGAGAAAACTCCTCACTTAATTTGTGCTTTGAAGCGATTTCCCCCCGTGCTGTAGCTCTAATTATGCCCTTGAAATAGGTGTGGCTTCGGTATTGATGGAAATTTCGGCATACTTCTTCAGTAGGAGGAAAGTATCAACGTTTGTGGTTTTTATCTCGAAATCATCAGACATAAATCTGTTTAATAGTTAAAATATTCGCTGGATGATCTTGAACACTAGAAATTTGATGAAAGCTGATGCAATATTTTTAGCAATCTACTATGGTTTTCACTGGCCGAGTTACACTGTTTTTCGCTAATAATTCTTAAACGAATTGTCGGTTTACCATGATATTTCAACAAAAAGCTTTTTACATCCCTACCTAATTTATGGCCAAGATAGCATATTGCTATATGTGTTTACAGAAGAGTTTACACTTGTATATTAGGCCTATATTAGCTGAAACCAGAATGTCGCGTCTACACGTTCGAACGACGACCAATTGTTGCCAGGTTACCGAGGCGTAATATCTGTAGACCGGAGCCGAAATATCTGTATTTTATCAGATATATCTGTGGATCCAAACACATTCACAAACGTGTCTTTTCTGTCATTTGTCTATAAATTAGCTATATCACAGACCGTTTTGAACTCTATAAGTGATACGGCCTATGACAAACTATACCCGTCGATCGCTTCTAGCTTGTAAAAAATACCAATCTACGGTAGCCACATCCGACAAACACTCAGAACAGTAGCGTAACTCTGTATAGAATAGTCTAGTGAGGAAGCCATCCATTTAGAAAATAGCTCATTTATCGATTTTTTTTTGGCGTTAAAATAAATTTTCTTTCCAAAAATGCCCAAGATCTACAGATATTTTTGGAGGGATTTTTTCCAATGCATGAAATTTCAATAGATTCCTGTAAGCATTTTCTAGCGGATTCAGTTATTTTTTATTATTAAATAAATGCGATATGTGAACCTTTGTCATTGTGCCTATTCTTCTTAGTGAAATCCGTTCATTTATTTCTCGCCGAAAATTCCTCGCAGGCAACTTTCTAACAAAATACCAATGAGTTCCAGTGTTGCCAGTTTAGCCGATTCCATCCCTTCCTATCAAAAAGCGTTTGTAGTCTAGCTGACAGCTGAAAATTCAGCCGATTGTGGTGTGCTCCTCGACAATTTTTTTTAGCAATTGTAGTGCTCTCATTGCAGTGGATGTGGGTCAGTTGCACCCAATACATTCTCATAAACCTGCATATAAAGAAAGGTTAATGCTCCAAAGTCAAAATATTTTGCCCCAAATATCGATAAATGAGCTATTTTTAAATGGGATGGCTTCCATAATACACTATTCTATACAGAGTTACGCCACTGTTATGAGTGTTTGTCTGATGTGGCCACCGTAGATTGGTATTCCTTACGAACTAGAACTGATCGACGGGTATAGCTTGTCATAGGCCGTATCACTTAAAGAGTTCGAAACGGTCTGCAATATAATTTATAGACAAACCACCGACAAAACAAGTTGGTGAAAGTGTTTGGATCTACAGATATATTTAGCAAAATACAGATATTTCGGCTCCGTTTTACAGAAATTACGCCTCGACAATCTGGCAACACTGGGTCGTCGTTCGAACGTGTAGACGCGACTTTCTGGCTTCAGCTTAATATAGGCCTAATATGCAAGTGTAAACTCCTCTGTAAACACATATAGCAATATGCTATGTTGGCCATAAATCAGGTAGGGATGTAAAAAGCTTTGTGTTGAAATACCACGGTGATCCGACAATTCTTTTAAGAATTATTAGCGAAGAACAGTGTAACACGGCCAGTGAAAACCATTGTAGAGCAATGCTATTTGAATAACCGACCGTTACAGGGACCCGCATGTCGTATCGCGGCACATCTGCCGTGAATACGAACTGTTAACAATTATACTCGCATGGAATTCCGGCATAGCGGAGATAGTGACCTGTGGTTGTCTGATTAGATGGCTGGTGATACAGCCGGGGGGTAACCGGCTGTATAGGGCGAGCTGTCTAGTTCTAGTGCAAATGCGGCTTCCGTTGTTGGTTCTGGCTGTTTCTGTTGAAACCACAATCTCATGGTCATCGTTGTTATTTTTTTTAAATATCGTTGTTGCTCTTGTGCCTCCTGATTAGACAGCTGTTTCTGCAATAACTACAAAGGACCTACCGTAATTGATGAGTGTTTTTTTTTTCAATATTGAAATTACCCTTCACCTCTGGATACGACAGCTGCTTCTGCAGTAACCTGTTCGTAATTGATTGCGGTTCGTATTTTTAATACTGAAGTTTGCCTTGTGCCTCTCTCTTGATTAAAAACTTGATCCTGGTGCTATTGAAGCTAGAGGATTTCGTTTTAGGAGGAGGCATAGGCCTAGGTTGGATCAGAGGTTAAGATTAGGGTCGTCCATCCTATGCCATGGGGTTTCGTGCCATATCTTCAGGGATATCTCATTTGTTATCTTAGCCTTCCCAAGGCCATCCGGACATCTTTTATTCGTTCCCACTGTGCTTCCTTCGATTCTAATATTCTAGCAAGTGTCACGCTGCATTCTATTCCCTGGCCCATTCGCGTTGGTCGATCCATCGTGGTCAGTACCTACTTTAGTCCACGATGCTCACGTTTCTTTCGACACCTTAGTCCATTCTTCGGCCCATCGTAGAATAGCTTTGCAATGGCTAGGGAGGCCCACACTAAGTTTCAATAACAGTAATGTAGGAACTCTTTTCATTTGTAGCGATAGGAGATGCTTGAAAGCTGACTTTTCAGCACGCACCTATCCCTAATTTCGAGTGATGTACCTATGAAAGTGATGTGGAAATGGAATAGGTATCCCCAATTTCAAGCGCGGTATAAAAGTGATGGGGAAATTGGATAGATATCCTCAATTTCGAGTGATGTATGAGAGTGATGTAAAAATTTTTAAATTGCATGGGAAGAGGATTCACACCCTCTAATCAAAAACAAACCAGTGCAATGTAAAGTGAGTTCTCGATCATGTTTCTGAATCAGGTGTTATCATCGATTTTATGTTATCTTTTTTGGTCAACATTACCTAACGACAAATATTATCTGTGTCTCGTCTGTGACTTACCAACAGATCGGACTGGTCACTGAGGTCAGTCTAGCGACACCAGCAGGTTCCCTGCGCAGGTATAACACCGTGGAGAGCGACAGCAGTTACATGCGCCAACATTCCTTACGATTCTAGCAATATTCATTGTGCTGCCACTTGAGCTAGTGTGAGTTTAGTGCGCAATAGTAGGAAACCATAACTATATTATAGCCATGGCCTGGACAAAGTTCCAAATGGGCATTGCCCTGCTTATGGTCGTCACCGGATCTATCAATACCCTCTCTACTAAGTGAGTAACCAACCCTACAAATTGTTACATGCGTGTGGGGTAGAGTCGTCCTTATCGTTCGTATATATATGTGTGTATGTGGTGCTTTGCAACATTACATTTGTGCTAATCTCTGTGTCTTTATTTACATGTGGGGGTATACAGTAGACACCTTCCTTATCATTGGTATAGGGTCTATAGGCCACGTGTGTGAGGTGCTTTACAACATTACATTTGTATCGATTTGTGTGTATTTTTGTAGAATACGAACGGAACAGAAAACGAGAGTATTTCTAAAAAATATATGATCGTTTCTTAATTCCTGCTATTGTGATTTATATTTGCTTTGTGATTCTATCTCTGGGCATTCTTTTCTGCAGTACCTATGTTACTGAATTTAATGGGGGGGGGGGGGTTTGAGTTTACTAATCGCGAGTGAATACAAGCTTATTTGATGACGTTTCATTCACGCTTCACGGGGTGTCGGCTATAATTGTGCACTCTTTTTGTTCAGAATCATATTTGTGTCTGTGTTGACCTGCCTATATTCATATTAAACAAGCGCTATCAGTGCACCTATCAGGACATTAAGTTCAACACCTATTGCAATTAACTCTCTTCTTTTGTCGGGGTTTGGAATATGTATTCCGTTTTCATCCTGGTATTTTGTATATCCATCGTGGAAAAATCCTAGAAATATCATGGAATTTTATTTTCTTCAAATACTGGGAACCCTGGCGTATCGTATTTAGGCTAGCATGAAAAAACTTGTTCTCGCAACCGAATGTGCTTGCAGGCGTTATTGATTTGCTATGGGTACCTACGTTCGTATCACTTCTGAACAAGTTACCAACAACTAATTTTGCTGCTCTGTACTCCATGTTTTTTCCTTGCAATTAGTTCATTTTATGTTCTGCTTCTATCATGTAGCCATAACACTTCGTACGGTTCTTTATATCAAATATCGTACAGACTACAGAATAAGAAACAAGAACGATATTGGTTAAGTGGTAGCTACTTCTATCATGCCGTCACGCTAACAATTGGTTGATTGGGCTTGATCACATGTTATGTGCTTTCTGTCGCGCTGCTATTTCTTCTGTATAGGAGGGAGAGTGGTCCGAGTGCCTGTTACAGATACAGCTGTCGTAAACTCATAGTGCTTGTTGTATTGTTGAATTTGGGGTGACTTTGCTAAGCAATGTAACGCTTCATTGTTACCTCGTATGATAGCATTGTCGTAGGGCTTATGCCTTGTAAACGTTTGGTTATTGGTATTAACCTCATGGAGGTTTTCCGTTCCCACGTCACCAGTCTGGTGTGATTTAATAATAATAATTTAATAATTTGCTTCTTTTTTACGAGCAGGGTAAGTGAAAAGGTGACAGGGGTACTAAACCCATTCTTTTAAAATATGTGAATGAAACATTCTGTGGCTTACTTTTTACTCCTACTAGTACATACCTAATAATTGCTGTATGGTTCAGAGTGCTGATTCAACCATGTAAGGAACTGTGGTTTGAAACGTTTATGAAGTGTGCTTGTCGTTACAGCGTTGATCCCCTCGCTCGATACCGGGCAATGATTGTGTAGAACTGAAGTCCAGTGACTTACTGTTGCCAGCCCTCGCATCTGCGCAGCTTGTGCTATCGGACTCTGGGTCAGATAAGTGACTCGGCGCCTGCTCGTCACGCATACCGTCTGCTTCGACCGCGTACGCGTTTGACATTTATAAACTATTGAATGAAAATTATTACTGTGTATAATACAGTTAATGTTTATTATCTCGGTTGAATAGACGCCTATGTCAGCATGACTAACGTCCATTATTGCTCTTCCTTTTTTTTATATTTACACTTGTGAATTTGTGATTGCAATTTTGTGTATGGGTGTGTGTTGTTTTTGTTAAATACGGTGTTAGGATGTTAGCCTCTAGAGTTTCAGACTCGCAGACGCCAGCACTGGGGATCGGGTTTATCTGCCAGACAGGTGAACTCTTGCAGTGCTCGAAATGCTGATTCTTCATTTCTGGCGTTCAGGTGCTATTGCGATGCGTACCGTAGTGACCCTAACCAGAACTGTCGTAATATCGCATTTTCGCTTGAGCCTACTGTCTCTGATATCAAAGCTCTGATAGTATGTGGTTTACTCTTGCCGTACCTACTCTACTTCTGGGTCACAGGCCGCGTCCCCCGAGCATCGACGATGGTGTCCACCCGTCTAAGATCCAAGAGCGTCTGGTTCTAGCTAGAGTCGGCGCGATCTTTCCCTAGCTGACTCCCAACATGGTTTCAGGCCCTAACACTCGACCAGCAATTTGCTCACCAATCTCAGAGGGTGTAGGAACGAGGCTAAACCACCGCTCCGCACTCTTGTAGCGGCTGTTGAGATCAGTAATGCCGATGCCACACGCTAGTCAAAAGAACGAGTATCGGCATCTTTTCGTCCGAACGTTATTTTGAACTCTAGTAAGACAGCTTTGAGATTGCCACAAAATGGTGTAAAAATGTTTACCGTCAGTTCAATTAACTCCGCAAGTGCCGTTAGTTAACTTTCGGATATATCATATCTGGAGGGATTTATAACTCAATATTCTTTCCAAACGTGTGCTATTTATAGTTAAATGGGCACATCAACACATTCGGACGAAGAGATGACAATACTCGTTCTTTTGACTAGCGTGTGGCACCGGCATAAGGCGTTTGGCACGGTGCCACGTCACGTGCTTGCAACTGAACTACTAACCACTCAAATTCATCCTAATTACATCAAATGGTTAGCTAATTTCTGAGCTGGTCGTCATGCTTCGTGCCCTGTGAGGTATAAAATCCTCAATCCTCCCGGCAAGAAACGGGTTCCTCCAGGGTTCTGTTCTATCCTCTGCCCTTTTTAAGTTTTTCATACTTGACCTTCCAACTGCCACCTCGCCGCATGTCTATATTGCATCATATGCAGACGACCTCACAGTTATCTCCCAGTTCCCCACACCGGACGGGGCCATCGAACTGCTCCAACCTCATCTAAATGATCTAGCTACATGTAGAGCAGTGGTTGCCGCTAAACCGGATGAAGGTGTCGGCGAACAAATCCTTACTTTGAACAATGAGCCCATACCGATTGTGCACTCACCCAAGGTATTGGGAGTGACCCCGAGACCTTCAGGGACCATGTCACCAAGGTCTCCACCCGAGCAAAATCGCGCCTCAACTTGTTGCGTGCGATGACAACCACTTCTTCGGAGTCAATTACAGCCTTGTACAAACAATTCGTCAGACCTATCCTGAAATATACTTCCGCAACTTGGATACAGCATCTCCACTCCGAAACTAAGGTGTTCCCTCTGCGGCTGCTCATGGAGGTCTGGGAAACTCAATTCATTGCGGCGGCTGCCGTACTCGACTCTCCTGCTCATATCTTCACCGACCGAGGGTGACTCCGACGCAGATCCTTTTGCCTCATGCCGCCTCTTTTGGAATACTGTGCGAGTCCTCACAGCCATTCCCACACGACTGCATTCATAGAGTTTTCACGGAACGTGCATTGAAGTCGCCTCCTCCCTCCCTCGGAGGTTGACCCCGAGGAGCTTGCACTCTTCCGTCCCGATCGTGTTGTTCTCTCTCGGCTGTGGTCTGAGCACCACCCTGGCCTTTTGCCCACCAGTGCAGAATTGGGCGCGAGACATCGAATCTTTGTCGCTGATGCATTTGAGCGTCTGACAGTGTCGAACATTGACAACCTTCTGCCCAGCTGTGGACCACCTAAGGTCCGTAACATCACTAACATGTGTCTCAAGCGCTCTTGATCTCGGGCGGAGATCTGCGGAGGCGGTCGACTTCTTCAGGGCCATGAGGGTGCTGGACCGCAAGAAATTGCCCTACCCCACTTCCTTTATAATACTGTTCATTCAGGGACCATGCACCGGGCGGTGCGTTGGGCCGCCTGCGCTCTACTGCGAGGGGCGCTGGAGGCTATACTACTACTACTACAACTACTACTTTGGGGCCAGATGGCATGTATTTGCAGTACGAACAAGTTGATGTGTGCGGTGAAGTTGACTTTACCTTAACTACGTAAACGAAAGTTGCGGGTGTCGTTACTCTACTGATGACCTGCGTAGTGTACGTGTGGTGTAGCCTTGATTGTTGGGAGATAACGCCCTGGGCTTGATAATGTGTCCTCACCCGGGCGTTATCGTGGAGTGGTGATCACGGTGGAGCAAATATGCTGTATCTTGACACTTCTACTTGTCCTGATAATGTTTAATTTATATGCTTCGTATGCTTAAGGCCTATGCGAACGTGACTTGCTTCATTGGCCGGGATTGGCCCACAGATATGCTCCTGTTACTTTATTTTCTTTTACTTGGTTGTTTAACTTGCCATTAGTCAAGCGTGAAATTTGTTATACCAGCGTATTTTGATCTCGCCAACAGCTTGCAAACACTATCAATCAATAAACTTATATCGACGAGTGTGTCAGCAAATAACGAAAGCGCTATTCATGCACAAACCGAAACATCTGTTTTTGGTTTCTTACTGATGTTGCGCTGGATGCGTTTCATTAACACAGACTATATTATTCAGATGGGCGGATCAAATGGAGAGCGTGAACAGCGCCGGGGAGCTGGAGCACTTCAACCATCCATTCTTCCAGGCTGATGGAATGTTTATAGGAGAGCTCTCATGTAAGTGTACCTCCGTGGTGTCTGTTATTTCTGTGCGTTTTAATGATAGATCACGTTGGGATGCACTGTTTTTAGTCTGCTTTTCCTCTTCTATTTCGACTTACTGTTTCCATGCGCGTTGATCTTGTGCGGGTTCACCCTCGTGCATGGGTTTCACGTTTCCCTCTACATACTCGATGTCTTTTACTTCTCTCCTGTGAAACACCGAAGTTGTGTCGAGAGAGGCCCTAGCAACGCATTTACTTACTCACATTGACTCTGATGTGCGTAGAATACCTAACTATGAGTCTTCGTGTCCACTTCACTTCTTTCATTCTTCCTACTGTTATTGCTATTCCTGTTTTACGAATCTTTATTATATTTTACTGTTTTCTCTACTTGTTTTTCCAGTTCTTTGCCGAGCTCATTTTAGGTCTTGCGGGGCTTTTTATCGAAAGGTTTGCGGTCTAAGACTTCCCTTTCTTCTTCATGCAAAAAAAAAAAACATTGCCTGTGTCCCTCTTAGCTGCAAAGGACTTGAAGTAACTTAGAATTTATTGTCCGGTTAGAAAAAGTGTAATAACGTTACGGGCCGCTGACTGGAATTCCTACTATAAATGGGGTAAGACCAATGGCCGCAAAGCCTCCAAAAATGGGCTGCAGAGCGGGGAACGGTCAACACTGTAGTTCACATACTACATCTGCCTATCTTCTTCCTCTTCTCTATGGTACCTTTATGTTAGTAAAACTGAGAGTAGGGAGGCCACGACTAGACGTATAATAATCATTGAAATAGTACTGATAAAATTTCTCATGTTTACGTCCAGTAACTCGGTAACGAATCTTGCTTGCAGCAGGAATGTAATTGAGTCAGTAGATCTCTCGCTAACGCTTAGGAAGAATTCAGCTAACATACTTTATAGTATTAGCGTGCGATATGACTCGTTATAGCTGCCGATTCTCGTATCGTCCGCAGCCACTGTAGGTACCGAAAACGTGGTACCAGCGTTCATAGTACTATTGTGTGTATTTAGGTATCGTCTCGTACGACGCGCCTCGGGTCCCCCCTAGCTTACTGTGGCCTCAGTTAAGACTTCACAGTGTCACTGCTTGCATGCTCACTGAGCTTCATTCATTCTCTGTACTTTTGGCCTCTTTTGCTGCTTCACGTAGTAGCATTCCTTACGTTCTGGTCCCACGTGTGAGCATGTTGGGGCCGTACTTCAATGGTACATCAACATAGACGATAGCTGAGAGTGAAGCAAAACCTGGGCTCCGACTACTCTCCGGGAATGGAGCACCTGCTCTGTCTCTTGTCTGTATTTAATGTAATCTTCTCTTAGGTTCTTTCTTCTCATTGGACCACAGCAAACTAAACAGGAAGGCTTCAGTTACATAGAGGAATTGAAAACCAGTAGTGAACTAAAACCATGAGACCTGGCTACTTAATCCTTTACCAAGTGACCATATATGGCTGCTTCCATAATACTAGTCTTGCGTAAGTGTAATTCAGTCATTCATTAAAGTGCTTATACTTACACATCTCCATAGAGCTTCATATAAGGATCAAACTTACAACTAATCCAATTTCTTAATAAAAATTACTTTTTCTATTTGCCTTTTTATTTTGTACAGGTATGGCAGCATTCTACATTATGCGCTGTATACGGCGAGCCCGTCGTAGCCGCAGCAGCGTGGAACTGAGCCCCTCCGACTCTCACGAACGCTTCCCTCCTCTCATCTTCTACATTCCAGCGTTCTGCGACATGTTGGCCACATCCACCATGTACCTCGGGCTCACGCTCACCTTTGCCAGCTCCTTCCAGATGTTGAGAGGTGTGTGTAGGTAGCGTTTCTGTCGTAATGGGGCTGCCATCTTAACCTGAGTTTGATGACCTTACGAGCATAAGTACCTGGCCGTCAAGCCATCAAAAATAACCGATGAGCAAATTGCGGTGACTCGTAATTAGTGATGATTAATTTAGTGTTGTGTTTTGCAAAATATGCACACATATTCTGTCCAATTGTATAACTGAATTTTAAATTTCATAGTGCATACTAGTGAAGTGGATACATAGCCATCATATTTCATGTAAGAAATAAAAATTCAGTCATATGTACAAATGGGTAGAATATGCGTGCGTATTTTGAAAAGTCACAACTCTAATGATTATAAATGGGTTCTATGTTGGTTATGGAGGTTGCTCTACAACTGCCATCGTTAATGAGCAAACGAGATGAGCCCGATTGATTTCAACTCTACTGACCAGCGCAGTACTCCGCCCTGATCGGGAGCATGCAGCGAAGTCTATCTTTTTGGGCAGACATTGGAGCAGTATTCAGAACCTGAATTGCATCTGCATGGACCCTTACCCAAGTGGAGACTGAGAGCCATAATGGGTTTAGAATTTGCAAGCAGCTGAAGAGGCTGCCATAATTAAATGTGGCTATTTTAGGATTCTTTCTGATGAAATCACCGAAGGGTGGCGACTTTGTGCACTGAACTCTCTTTTGTTCCAACTGTTTTCCTTCTCCATCGTTAGGCTTTCAATTATTTGTACGTTTGTGCTATTTTTTTCCCTCTCTCTCTTCGGTACGTTCTCTCTATCCATGATATACCTAGCGTTGCTTTCCTGATTCTTTGTTCTTCATCTTTATTGTATATACCTAACACCGTTGGTAGAATTTAGAGTGAATTAATGCTTGCAATAAAACTTGTGATGTGTACTGTCACGTCGTCGTTCGGTATTTACGTAACTACAACTCACAGGAAATACTGGCTATGATATTAATGCAGGTTATGATATCTAAACATAATGTCTCATACTGTATGCTTTCCAAGTGATATGCCAGACAACTAACCATAATGCCTCATACTGTATGCTTTCCAAGTGATATGCCAGACAACCAATAATGCCTCATACTGTATGCTTTCCAAGTGATGTGCCAGACAACCAATAATGCCTCATACTGTATGCTTTCCAAGTGATATGCCAGACAACCAACCATAATGCCTCATACTGTATGCTTTCCAAGTGATATGCTAGACAACTAACCATAATGCCTCATACTGTATGCTTTCCAAGTGAT
>LQNS02277718.1:3597913-3622163 GCA_001587735.2 Parhyale hawaiensis | reverse complement strand
GTGCCAGACAACCAATAATGCCTCATACTGTATGCTTTCCAAGTGATATGCCAGACAACTAACCATAATGCCTCATACTGTATGCTTTCCAAGTGATATGCCAGACAACTAACCATAATGCCTCATACTGTATGGTTTCCAAGTGATGTACCAGACAACCAATAATGCTTCATACTGTATGCTTTCCAAGTGTTGTGCCAGACAACCAATAATGCCTCATACTGTATGCTTTCCAAGTGATATGCCAGACAACTAACCATAATGCTTCATACGTTTAAACCTATACAGAGATTAAGAGCTCCCCTGATCTTAGTAAAGGTAACGTAAACAGACCGGAAAACAACTGACCGTTAGCGTGGTCGTTAAACTGCTGGTGTTCTACGCATTAGCGAAGGATGGGATCCAAGAGAAGCATCTGGTACGGTGGGTGACAGGGTGCACTGGGTGTGAATCAAATGAAGTGCAATAGTTTTTGAAATATTATTTACCATACCATTAGTTACTTCTGTCATAACCAGGGTTTTGACGTCGGATACACAGAGGCCGACTCCAACTCCCTGGTCCTAGAGAATGACGTGACCAACTCCGACTGTTATTTTTCAACAAATTAGGCTAATTTTCGCAGACATTTATTCTCGGTTCATGTCAGTGTCTCAGAATAAGATTTCAGATCGATGGGGTAGAGTACAGCCCGGCATCGGCGCTCCGCGAACACCTGCAACCAAATTACAAGTTAACAATTGTAACTTTCTGGCTCATTTACCGACTCTGTAGCCTTGGTCATTACCATTATTGTGATGATGTTGTATGTCTCCTTTCGCATGAGGTGAGGGTAAAACACTGAGTCTAATAATAATGTGGACTGTGGTGTCCGTTAAACTCAGTCTGACTCCGACTCCTGGGTCCAGATTCATTGGACTCCGAACACTATAAATATCCGACTTCGACTCCTCTTTCTAAACCACTTAGGCCCACTGCTACCTGCTCCAACTCGTGGTATGAGCGAGTGTCCGATTCTAACTCAGATTCGTGGTCTCTAAATGTGCCGTACTGCTACTGACTCGGAGCCGGCCACCTTGATATTCATAATAAAAAAATTACTGCTTGCAATTAACACTCTGTATTTACTGACAGTAAACACCACCATGTTTGCCTTCTACAGGAGCTGTGATTGTGTTCACCGGTCTGCTGTCTGTGGCCTTCCTCAACCAGAAGTTGCGCTACTTCAACTGGCTCGGCATTGCGTGCGTCATTGCGGGACTGGTCATCGTGGGAGTTTCTGACTTCCTCTCGGACAGTCTTGATGATTACGATATTAACGGAATCATTACAGGTGAGGTTTTTGTCCAGTAAAATTCGCTTTAGTTTTTTTTTGCAGTAGTTTATCCCAAAAGATGTTTTGGCTGCTCCAGTAACTGATGTAAGGGTTTGGCTTCTTCAGAAATCCGTATCGGTAAGAGATGCAAAAGATCCTAAAAACCTAGCTTTAAAAAAGGACATAATGTCTTGGATAACAAGTTGTTATTACATTCATTTCAATAAGTAGTATGATGGACCTACAGCGCGTTGCTGGCAGTGCAGTTGTAACCGAAGCACACATTTTCTGCTACTGCTTTTTATGACATACGTAGCAGCGTTTTTCTTTGGTGAGACGTTCAGTCCATAATTTATATTGCCAGTCGGGTAGGAGCGCTTGATCATAGCGATGGCCGTGCTACTGATTATGATTGAAACCTGAGTGACGCAGTTGGATACTAACTATATTTTATTTTATCTCCCTTGTTAGCCTGTTTTGATTTTTTATATTGATTAGAGAGAATTCAACTAACCTTGCGGTGATAGTAACCGGATAAAACTGTCAGCATGTACTAATTCAACATATTATACCCAGTCAACCAACTTTGAGGAAGTTGACGTCTTGGCTGTAGAGTATATGCACTTCTATTTAGTCTTCCTCAGTGTTACAATATTCTTTTTTTTTTGCTTTCTCATGGGAAGAAAATTTTAGGTATTTGTTGGTTCTAGCCTGCTTTTGAGTTGCAGGCAACAGAGTAATTCTGCTACATTAATTGCCGTGCAATCATAAAAAATACCGAGTCGCTCATTTTCGGCGAAGGGCCCCTTGGATAAGTTGGGTTTGTTTGTGCACAATTTTAAAGTTGATTATGGGCTTCCAGCTTGAAGCTCACCTTGACATGCTTTGCTGTTAGCCAGTTGTGGTTTTTGCATAATGAACTGAACATCCGAGTCCAATTTTGCAATGGAGTTTGACACGCTGTGGTGCTTTTTGTGAGGCAGCGCTGCACTGCACAGATGCATAGTGACTATCCAAATTTACCAATTGTTTTTGGAAGAACGTATGTACTTCCAGTACGTCACAGTGATGATTTTTCACGGGGCACCAGGCGCAATTAATTCCTTCAGCTTGCTTTCTTCCTTTGACAGAGAATTTTCGCTTGAAGAGAAAACGAAACTTAGATGTACTGAAGCCATATCCTTAGGTATCTATGATATCGTATGTGGCGATAAATTAATTTAATTTCAGCAATCTTCTGCTGCTTGCTAATGTAAAAGTTTTTCTGCTCTTCTTCTAAGGTGGGGACGATTGTGCTGCTATAGATGAATTGACCTAGAACGCATTCATCTCCTATGAAAATTTTAGTTGGCCTTTGTTGCATATTCTCTAGATGCATATTAATAACGGTAGTATATTAAATGAAGACGGGTCTTCAAAAATTCCCCGCTGTCATTTTTGACTGCGCATGTATTATAGTAATGTAATCAATATGGGTGTCTTGTTCCAAATTTTTAAAAGTTGTGGGTAAATTTTGAGCGTATAAAAAATTAAAGGCTGGCGTTATGTTCCTGTCATACAGTATCTAGACTATTTACTGTTCGTGTTATGTTACAGGTGACTTGTTGATCGTAGCGGCACAGGTGGTGACTGCAACACAGATGGTTGTAGAACAAAAATTCCTTCGGCAATACAATGTGCCGTCGTTGTTGGCCGTCGGTTGGGAAGGTATGTTTCTTTAGATTGCATAACTCAGATCTACTATAGCTACTTACTATTTGTTTTCACTTTTACTTTCATGTTAGCTAAGTACTTTTAATAGCTATCACTGCAGACTATTTTTCTTGGCCCTTCGCTCGAATTTCCTGTATCCCAAGGGTGCTTCATGAAACTATGATAAAATAAGTTTTTAGTTATAGCCTCAAACCTCCAATCGAATAATTGCTTACAGCAGTGGAAGACTACGTGTGTAAATAAGAAAAATAAACTTGCAGAGCGATTGTCGAGTCTTACGAACACCAACATGGCTTAAAAACGGTCATGCTTAATTTTATCGCTTTCCGAGAATCTACTTGGGCGAGTTTGTATTTTTCACAGATGAATACATTTCATGCATCACTATGAGCGGTCTGCTTTTGTTTTCCCATGTTAAGTGCAGTGCTTTTTAATGAAGTGGACACGAGTCAGTCCTAGCACTCATTTAGAAGCATGAACATTTAAACTGTTGTAGGTACTTTATTTTGCAACGTTTGTTATCCTCGCTCGGTGCGCCACCGGTGGAAACGTGCACGTTTTTGCTTGCAAGACTTTGTGTTGATTCAAGTCTGTGTATAGACGTTGAAATCGTGAGTTCGATATGTTTATGTTTAACGAAGTCATTTGCGTGCCGCGTCTTGTGTAACGAACCTCTCTTGTGTCGAATTTTTTTTTTCAAATTTATGTTTAAACTCATAGTACCTACGACGGTTCTGTACGTACGTTCTGATATTCACCAACAATAACGAAAACCAAGAGGTACCTAGTGAAAGCGTTGCTTGTCCTCCCCAGTGACCCAATTGGAGCTATAGTTACGTACCTTAATTACATATGTACAGTGTACGTAATTTCTACTTTCAGGTTTCTTCGGTTTCGTCACCCTCACCATATTGCTGGTGCCCTTCAGCTACATTCCAGCCGGTATATTTTCTGGCAATCCTCGTGGTATGTTGGAGGACCCTATCGATGCCTTCGTTCAGCTCAGCAACAATGGCTGGCTCGTTGTGGCCGTCATGGGTGAGTTGGTATCAGCTGTGCATGCCTCTGAGATGAGATATGGTCATGGTTCTCATATTGCGTATCTATTGTGAGTTGCCGCGCATTATCGCTGTGGTTGTGTCTGCGGGCTTCCCGCTAAATTATCTAGGATCATTATAATCGAGCTTATGATGTGCACCAAAACTTGGCATTTCTGTGTGTTGTATAGGCTATCCACCCACTGTTTTCATACATATGCATGGTTAGGCATAAACCTTGAAATAATGAGTACAACTTTTATTCCTCCACTGAACGGAAGGATCCAGTGACTATTGCTATTGCCAGCAATCTACACTTCATTTAGTGAATAGCTATTTTATTGCATCGTAAAATAGCTTACTACGCGTCTGTTCTACTTGTGGCGAGGACTTTTGTTTCATACTTCTATTGAAGCTACATAGTAAGGAAAACATAGAATAAAGGGTAGTGTTCCCATGCACAAGATGGTAGTTTTCTTCAAAAGGCAAAAATTAAACATGGTAAATGGTAAGCCACTTTTAGGAAGACTAAAGTCAATTGGCGAAGAAGCCCCTAAAGATGCTGTACAGGTCAGTCCAAAGTTCAGTAGACTTGGATCAACAGTTCAATGAAACGCATAATACTAGCATAATTTCAGGCCTTTCTGAATTAGAGAAGGCAGTTAGTAAAATTTGGACAATAGGTTCCAAAGAATTTGAATGATCTTGAAGAAAGTAATACTTGCCTCCGCTAACGAGGTTATGTTTTCGTCGGGTTTGTCTGTCTGTCCGTTGGTCTGTCGGTTATTCTGTCGTTCAGTCTGCCTGTCACCAAGATAACTCAAAAAGTTATGGACGGATTGTGACGAAATTTGCAGGGATTGTTAGGCATGATAGGAGGAACAGATGATTAACTTTGAGTGAAGATACGTCCATCCGTTTGTTTGTTTCTCTGACTCATTTTTCTCAATGCCATAACTCAAAAAGTTTTGGGCTGATTTTTATGAAATTTACAGGAGTTGTTAAGTAGGTATATCACAACGAGTAAACGACCAAATTTTTGTGATGATCTGTTTGTTTGTTCAAATGTTTATCGCTGTTTGATTTTATGCTTGTTGGCGCAATAACTCAAAAAAGTTGTGAGTGGATCTGTATGAAACTTACAGGAGTTGTTAGTAATGATTAAATTTTGGTGCGGATCGGTTGGTTCGTTTGTATGTTTGACTTATGTTTGTTATTTGTTAGCAGCATAACTCAAAAAATTAGCTATAGACGGATCTTCAAAAAATTGTAGAAACTGTTAATACTATCAAAAGGCACTAATGATTAGATATTGGAGTTGATAAAAAAAATCATGGTTTCAGAGGCAATTTGAATTTTTCGTTACCGTTGCCTTACTTGGCGGAGGTATGCGCTCTCAGAGTGTTCTAGTTAGCTAACTGGTAGCAGATCTTTACTCTCACGGCACCACGAAATTGCAGCTTTAGAAAGAATTGCCCCTGGGGACCAGAAATTGGTAATTTACGAAGATACTAAAGGCGAACGGCAATAGTTAGATCGAGATCATAGTCCACAGGCAGTTCCGACTGAGAAAGAACTTGTTCTCTTCATCTTCAAACCAATGGGAAGTTTCTGATGTAGGCATCAGAAAGCAGGAGGGAAGTTGTAAAAAAGGTCCTGAGAGACAATATTATGAAATTTAAACATTATTTTATAATTTTAAAAGTAAACTACATGTTTTCATAATAAAGCTATGTACCTTTCGTTCTACATACCTAATGTAGATAAAATTATAATAATTATTATTTGGTTTTCAGGCAACATCATCAGTATTGCTTTCTTCAATTTCGCCGGCGTGTCAGTGACCAAAGAGCTGTCAGCCACCACCCGCATGGTCCTGGACTCTGTGAGAACGCTGGTCGTCTGGCTCTTCTCCCTGGCAGTCGGCTGGCAACCATTCCAGTACTTGCAGGTATATTTTAGTTCTTCCATCTCCAAGTACAGGTGATCCCCGCCATTATATGCGAGCTCGGTTTGCTGCTGTTCATATACTGGGGCTCTATAACGAATACAGAAATGAAATGAATCGCTATTGAAGAAAAACTGGTACACTGTTAAAACGATGATGAAAATTGAGAGTAGGTACTACTTCTTCTGGTAGCCACCTACCTATGTTGATTAGGTATTACCCTATGTTGATTTGTTATGAGAATTTATATGTGGGTACATTCTTTTTCTCGGTTGGGAAGTGAATGAATTTATGATGTTAATTATGTTTATTGACTATTAGAATAAATTATCGACAAATTATATTCGATCGCTAATAAAAAAAATTACGGTAAACCGCTTCCTACTAAATCCATTAGGGGAAATATAATTTAATATGACGCATAGCCTACCTACTGTCTTTTCAGTGTAAGTTACATTGGAGCACAGATCAACAGGCAGTGTTTCTTTGTTATTTTATTGTTGTGGTGCGATAACACAGTTAAAAGCACTTTCCCTATAACCTTACAAATAGAGCGTTTTTCATTATAACGTCAAAACTATTCTATTATTAAAGCACTGATCACTTATATATGTTTTGATTAGAGACAATTTCTTGTTCAGAGACTAGACCGTAAATTTACTGTTTCGGAATATTTTCTCCCAGTTGCTGTAAGGTGGGACTGGGGTTATTGCGTTTTTTAGGAAGAACGGTTAAAACTATCCGCCCCTCTTCAATTACTGAATTGTTTGTGTCCAATATTACCTACCATTTAACAGTTAATCAGTGAGTTGAAAGGGCAAGTCCTCTAGTGATTTTCATGTCATGAGTGGACTGGTTACTTATTTACTGTACCGTAGGTCAATCAACTATCCTTATATGACTGCGTAAGTGCTGCAACCCTTATGTGAATCTTAATTTTTTCTTATGAAATAAACGGAGTCACCGCACAAGTCAATTGAAGGCAGAAAGTCTTAGTGGACTACCTCGCCATATATTAATTTTGGACGCCGGGTCGCCTCCGCTCAGTAGCCTACTTTGGCATTTAAATTAACACAGAAGAGGCACATTGGGCTACTTGCGAAGAGCACCGTGTCTCCCAATGTAATTAAGAGATTCATGGCGGTCTCATGTTACACTGTACCCCCTACAGGCGTTATCGATTGCCGAGGTGAATTAAGTACATGAACATTATTTTTTCTGGATCGTAGTCGTGAGCGTTGGTTTTACTACTGTAAATTTAATTTCTAGTACTGAACCCATATTGAGCGCGTTCACGACAGCCGGACACTCACTCCCATCCCGTTGAGTAGGGTTTAGGGTAATCTGAAGGGTAATTGGGTTGCGACTTAGTTCTGCAGTACGATCCAATACAGACGCGCTGTGAGAGCGCATACCTCTGTAGTGCTATGTGGAGGCAAAATTCAAGTCCCTCCTGATTGCAAGATTTTTTATCTTCCCTAAAATTTGATCGACTGTTCTTAGTGACATTCCTCACATTTCCTGGAAATTTCAAGATCAGTGTGTAAATTTTTGAGTTATGCTGCTAAGAAAAAACAGGGAAACATTTTTACAAAGGGCCGGTTGAACTTATCTTCACCAAATGTTAATCATCTGTTCCTCCGAAAATACCTAACAATTCCTATCAATTTCATGTTGATGAAGATCCGTCCGTAACTTTTTGAGTAATCTTGGTGACAAACAAATTCCGACAAAAACGTAACCTCCTTTCCTGAGGCAAATATAAGAAAATCAACGCTCTTGTCTAAAGTTCCGCAGAAGTTAAAACTAATGGGCTTGGCTCAACTCACCTTGACCATGACGGGCAATTTTGCCGTAATCTCTCCAACTTCTGAAAATTGCATGAAATCCTTTAATTTTTTTTTTTTTACATTCCAAATAGCCTTCCAATGAAACGCTGCACTGTGACCTAAGACCCCTTCACACGTTAGTCGGTTTCATGCGTTCCCTCAGCAGATTGTCCGAATTTGCTACTGGATTATTTGAACAGCAGAAAAGTGCACCACGCGCCGAGTTTTTGACTTTTTGTCACAGCTATGTTGAAAAATTACATGACGAAGCTTGCTGGCGTCGCTTGCTTGAGCTGACTGGATGTTATGGCTGACACGCTGGCGAAGCTTTTGGTCGACACAGGGTTGTGCTGACTGGGACTCGGCAAGATATTCTCACAATTTACTGATAAAGAACCGGAACACGTTTGCTAACGTGTGAACCCACCTTTACATTGTATAGATCAATTGTATATAATAGGCCCAGGCGACGTACTCTTCGCAGGAGCTAAGCTCTTTCGTGTGTTCATATCTGAAATGTCAGTGCCACACTACACATTCGCGCGTTCACTTGATGAGCGGATGTGCAGCTTGCATCTCGGTCTGTTGAAACGACCTGCGAGCCGCATGTTCGCTAATCAAGTTGAGTCTGAGGTTGTTTAGGTAGTGTGCCCCAGCTTTATGCCGCGTGGTAAACTCTTCTGCTCTTGAATTATGTGAAAACGTGAGTGGCAGAGGTAATTCGACGCGGCTACCAGAAAAATTCGTGTGCTGAACCCTGATTTACTTTGTTCAATTTTACGGCCTAATTTTATGTAGCTTACAGTACGTTAACAGTGGTATGGGATCAGTAATTTGATTCATACCTATTTATCACTTCATGATACGCTCACACGATGCTAAATTTGTTTTCAGCCGATTGGCTTCATCGTGCTGGTGATCGGCATGTTCCTATACAATGACGTGCTGATCCTACCGTTGATGAGGGAGCAAGGCTGGGTCAATGACGCGCTGCCTGAGCAGCAGGAGCAGCTGGTGCGCAGTGAAGAGCAACCGGCGGTGGACGACCCTGATGAGGGGTGGGTGTTGGTACTGCAGCGTGTGCTCTTCTTCCTTAGCAACTTTTTAGTTTCACCTCAAAGTAATTTATCGAGTGTCGTCATTTTCTGACGTTTCGAGCAAGTCTGTTCCTTCACGTCAGAGTTTAGATTGGTACCTAGCTAACCCAGTGTCTACTTGTATGCAGTTTCCATAGTTGATTGATACCAAAGAGTACGCAGTGCTTCATTATGTGAGAATTTTTAATGTCTCAACTCAAGTAGTCCGCCAAAACGACACGGCCAAGTTTTTTTCACATTTTGCTAGTTTCTAGACGAATGACATTGACCAAAAAACTTAGTTCTTCTTAAGCATAAATACATACTTTTTCAGAAGTCAAGACTAGTAGCGTAAGAGTTAAAAGCTAAGGGAAAAATACGTATTCTGCCTAAGACTTTAGTCGGACCATTTTATCAAGGCAGTTCGGTCGTGGTCAAATTCCTTTACAGCGGTGCCCATTCCGTGGGTATTTCTGAGATTCCTCTATAAACAGGTAGGGGCGGGGTTAAGATAAGGGCCAAACAAAATCTCAAATACACCCATAGAATTGGCAACCATATAGAGGAATTTCACCACGACCGAACTGCCTTGATAAAATGGTCAGACTATATATAATGCGTGTCATATAATGGTATACATGCAAGTATGCACGCAGTTTGTACGCCTTACTAATGTATGTATCGTATTGTTATGATGCTGGGAGTCTCATTTTTATTCTCTGTGCATTTCGTATGTTTTGAATTTATGCTGTGAGAACAGATAGCTGGTTGGTGAGCTTGGTCTGTGATATTGAGGGCCATGACTATGATTTAGGTTGGATAGGTACTGTGAGAACTTATTTGCGTGTGCTACAGCACGCGTGTGATCTGCTTTGTGGATGAGTTGTTCAAATTCATAGTTGCGTGTATCCATCGTTATTGAAGCAGAAATATGAATGTTTCGGCTAGAGCAAAAATTTCTAGTGCCTTAGGTGTGCAGCGGACGCTCCTTTTGCCAGTTCTGTGGAGCGCAATGTTACCAGAAGGGGATGGGTCTGAGATGATGCGAAACGTATTATGGGAAAAAGTGAAAGGTTTACAGAAGGTATAGAGGGAGCTAAAGAGTACATTGGCATACAGGTGTAGTTCTCCAGCGATTCTATCTCGCATGCAAAAGTACTTATTTGGCAACAGCACACAATTGAGTGGGTTGGAATAAAGTATGTGCGTGTTTGGGAAATGTGTGCCGATGGCTTCTGGCTAGTAATGATTCGTGCGTTCTGCTTTGTATGAAATGGGTGCTATTGAAAATGAGTCGAAGTGAGTTCGGGTTCGGAATCACATAATGAGAGAACAGCCTTAAAGGGAGAACTGAAGTGATACGCTGTGTGGAGTTACAAATGGTGGGCAAATGCGACTGGTGCATTTACAACATGGATTATGTACAAGGCCTTACTGCACTAGACATATGCCCTCCATTAAATGTGCGCTGCAGCTGAGGATGCAAAGTTGTGATATGATTTTTTTTAAACAAACTGTAGAAGTAGCATTTATGTAATACAAATACCTTATTTTTATCCTGTCTTTGCAGACACGAGCCCGACGTTGTGATCAAGAAAGGATCCATAAGTTCAAGTAGGTATTGCCCTTGAGACAGACGCGTTCATCTCTTTTCTACTACATTAAAATAGTTCCTTTTCTGTTGCTCTTGTTTAACCCTTCAAAGATAAGTGAACCTGAGGGGCGGAGGCCCCCGCTAAATATAATATCGTTTTCATTTTTCCAGTATTGATGTTCTCTTAGTGGAGCCCAATGACGTTAAGTTATATAAGCTTGGCTTTGGTGCATAGGCAGACTTAACCCTTTCGCTGCTTGGGGATGATCTACTCAGTCATTTACACAGGCTTACATGACACACACCCGTCCGCAGGGTTATACAAGTTGCATAGTAATAATCGTAATGTGTTTTAATGACTCCTATGACGATCAGCGTACTGTATAAATAACTTTGCAAACAACGCTATTTCTACGAGAAACGGACACTGTATTTGGTCCGTCTCATATTAAAATATTGACGTTAACAGGGAACTTAGCCCAATGACTGAAGAAGATAGTTACCGCCCATGCGCTCATCGACCCCCACATTGTCAACTGAGTTACCACGTTGGTTGCGGTGTGGTGCGTATACGGTACTCGCACGAACGTTGCTGCCTGTGCTTGGAGTTACTGCTAACGTGTTGAATAAATCTGCTAGTTACTGGAAGCCTGAACATAAAGTAAGCATAGCCTGCAAAACTAATGATTGACAGCAGCGCTATCAGCTTGCCTCGGATCTTCGACGCTCTGTACGATCCCGCAGGCGGAGGTGGGCGCAACCCTAGTTAAAGCAGTTTTGTATTCTTTGCTTTGCACGCTCAGTATTGCTTTGTTTTTGTTGGGGGAGGGGGGGGGGCATTGACAGTAACGCTGCAGCCAGTGATGCTGTCACATTTGTGGTAGGCAATACTTTCTGCGGCGCTTTCGGAGATATGACAAAACTTGTATAAAATTTCAAATGAGTCGGCTCGTAAGTTCCCATCACCTTCTTAGTAACTACTAGGCTTTTCCAGCTAGAAAGCCGTAGGTCGGGAAAAGCTGGAAATAAGACGTTGTTGTCGTAGGGCCTTGTCCAACTCTGATTACAAGTGCTTGTCTCTGGGATATTGAATGAAGATTCCCCGTGACTACGTCGCACTGGAACACACATCCTAGACTCGCATGAACTTTACCATTCCTAGAGAATTCCAGCACGCGTCCTGATGAGACGCGCGAGACATTGCATTTTTGCAAAATTATTATCTGTGATTTCGGCAGAACACATTTTTAAAGGGATTTTTTCACAGATATTCTATTCTTCAAAGGTTGACCGGCCCATTTGAGTTGTCATTATTTTCTCAATGTATGATTGCGGACAGCTTCGAGTTCAAGCTTTTTTTCCTACTGTACACACTTTTTAGAGCATTAGTGTGGAGGACCGTATAAACTAATTGGAAACAATGTCGTTGGCATTCCTTCATTGTCCGTGATTTGGTCAAGATTCTGCGCTGTGTTAAGGATACGTGACCCTGAGCTGCTTTATCTTCAAATTGCGAGCATCAAACTACTCGCGGTCAATTCCTTCAGCATCGCTCTTCCCTTGCCGCCCAAAAATTCCTGTGAGAAGAAGTATTCATTCAAGATGAAGTACATTCGTCAGTACTGTAGATCTCGCACGATACATACAGACGTTGTCTAACTGGGACTGCACGTAACTAATTCACCGCCAATAATAACAATAATAACTAATTCACCGCCTCCTCTTCACACACACGCACAAGAAACTCAACAAGCCTTTCCTGCCAACTTCTCATTAGTGGATATGATAAATGGGAAAGTTTCTACAAAAAGTGCTGTTGATTCAGGTAAAATAAGGTCGAGCTGTTTTACTACTCTGCGCCTCTTCTGTGCTGCCCAGTAAGCATTGTCCGTTACTCACTTACAGGTGAGGCGAGCTCTACAGCGAAGAGTTCGTAGACGGCATTATACAGTGAGCATGGCTGCGCTACCCACGCAGTGGTGTTGCTCTGCTCTCCCTCCACAGCACCAGATGCTTCTGGCGGACCACCACAAAGTTCCCCTCTTGTTGCAGAGCTTTATATTTTTAATATTTATCTGCTACCTATTTAATGTTTTACTTCTACTGTGTGAAAATAGTCCGCAGTGCTGCCTCGATTTAACAAAGTCTTGTCTAGCGCTTGAGTGCTTAAATAGTGCAGTCGAAATGTTTCACTTCGACACGTCGCGGTGTCGCTCTTCTGTTTTCGGGCAGCAATCGCTCTAGATTTTTTTATTACTGTTCCTGCGTTCTCATTTCTTTTATCAACGTAAGATTAAGACAAGCTTTGAAAAAATTTGCTCCATAACATAATAGCAAACTGTTTACTTGTTATGAACGAGTTGTAGATTGTTTCATACTTCACTGGCTATTATTGATAGTTTATCCTCTTGCTCTTGGGTGAGGTATCTTCTGCATAATGTTGACCACACAAATCTTGAAAAAAAAGGTAGTTTCTGATGTTCAAAGTGCGAAAACGATTGCTGTAATCAAAGAAAATTATTCGCCAGTAGCGAAAATGCGAGTTGTAGCATAACTGCTGTGCACCGATCTGTCGCTACACTTTAAAATAATGAAAGTTGTCCCGAGCTGCACATAAATGGTAGACCAAAGAAAACTCTCCAGTGTAATTCCAGTCTCGTGAAATTTAACGCAGAAACAACTGACAGTTTTGGCAGAAGTGTTCAAGTCTATTTGCGTTGAAAGGGTGTGAGGAGAGTATCGGCGCATTTCAGGGCGTCAAAGCAAACACTTTGGACGTTTTTAGGACTTCATAGGCGATCCTCCTGAGCCGCGTTGTAAACATTGCTATTCCTGTCGGACGTTATTTTAGCTGTTTCAGCTTTTCTGTATCAAAATTTCTTGAATCATTTTCTAATTTAGTAACAGCTGTTAATAGTACAATTAGTCCACGGCTTACCGCTCAAATATTTGATAATTTGCGAATCCGAGTAACCCTTTATCAACGCAAGAATTTCCGTCCTTTCAACCGCAGCAACTCAAACTTATCGCCCATTCTCTACAAAGCTATTTTGGAAAAATGCTGCACATGGCACTTCAACCCAAGCATGAGTGTGAGCAGCAGGCGGCTGAACAAAAGAGTGGTAGGGAGTGTACCATGAGGCAATCAAGGATTCTTGACCACAAGTGGCAACCAACAAAATATGGATTAATACCGAAGTAGTTTTTCAAAGGTCATATGGAACTACTGCTAGCGAATGTGTGGCGAATGAAGCAACGTTCCGTGGAGGCAAAAGTTGATAATTCAATGTTTCTATTCCGTATTCAGTTAAGTCGAGGACGCACTGTGAAATTTCTATGATAATTATTCTTCTCTTGTGATGCTCCAAGTACTGCTATGGTACAACGCTTGGGCTGCTGCAACAGGGTTAAATCACGAGATATTCGTTTGTAGGTAGTAAGGATGTTTTCGGTGTCTCAACTGCGCTATAGGAAGCCACAGGTTAGTGTAACCTGTCTACTGTCGAGTATTGTCAACGTTAGTCGCGTTCTATATTCAGCTTGCCAGTTTTTTTTTTGTAGTTCCCCACACTTGTTTCCTCAACGCAACGTATCAATGTTCTCTAGAGCAGTATTTTCCATTGGGGGTGCATATGAACCCCCCTCCCCCTGTAGAGGGTTCACGCACGGACCCTCTACTGGTTCATGACGTTAAAAGCTTCTGTGGCAATATTACATTGCTTTGATGAAAATTACACAATATTCTAAGGCTATAAAAGGAAATAAATATATATATATACATATACGTTTAAAGAACTTATAATATTTTACATAGAGTCCTTGAATTTGAAAAATTTTACCAGTGGCATAGTTACCCCTATAAAATGCTTTTGCTTGGTCACAAAAACTTAGCCCTTTCTTTTTCGAAAACGACGAGAACAACATATGTTAACCATCTTCGAATGCGAATAGTAATTTCAGGCTAGTCAAAATAAATTCAAGAGAGTTAAAGGTGAAAACTCACTGTATGTGTCATGTGAGTAATGGGCTGAGATGGGATGTCATGTGACTGTGACATGAATAATTATATGTTTGGCGACGTTGTTATGCCTCTGTCGTTCTATATTAAGTGAAAAGCAATAGTTTGGAACCATCGACATCTACAATACTCTTTCAGTACGTAATATACAGAGTTTATGCTATTTTAACGGGGGGAGGGGGGGGGGGGGCGTGTGCTTCAGGGTGATTTCACAGGGGCCCGTAGAAAGCTGTACTTCAGGAAACACTGCTCTAGAGCTTTCTGCAGTCTATAGCTAACTTTTATTAAATTAGCTTGTACTTCAGCTTACACCAGTTCGTTCGTCGGTTAAGACAAGATTTGAACTTCACTTTTACCTTTGCACATGGTTTAAGGTAACCTCAGTTTCGTTCACACGGAAGTTCTGTTGAAAATTGTAATCTCAATACAGGTAACTAAAAAGTTACTTCATTATTGCAGTAGATGTGTGTCAATTTCAGCTATGTGCTATAATTATTGCATTACAGGCGATCGAGTTATTGGGGGAGGGGCGCCAAAAATTGTTAGAAAATTTTAACTTTGTTGTATTGACAGAAAAGTTCACGGTCATATGTGATCGAATGGTAGATCTCTGTGCCGTTCATCTCTTATATTTGTATGGTATCGGAGTTTTTTTTATATATAATATTTCTCTAGCAACGGCACTGGCTTTTGTTACTTTGATTAAATATGGAACTAGCTACGTGAAAAAAAAAAAAAATCAAGGTTCCCTGGCGCATTCAGAAGGTGTGTGTGATTACGTGTACCACCCACAACACTCTGAAGCCAGTGCTACACTAGCGCAATAAGCGATGCAGTGCTATTTTTGTGGAAAAAATGTTGCCTGTGGCCGAGAGCAATCCACGGTGCATCGCGCGATCTGGGTTGCGTGGGGCCGTAGATTGCTGTACCATTTAAACATTATTTTTCGTGCAACAGAAAAATATGTCCCGTCATTTGCTGCCCTGGTGTGGCGGCGGAGTTTATTGAACATGTGTATAGTCTGCTAATAGTAATAGTTTTATGTTCATAAATATGATCGAGCCCCACGATTTATAGCTGTAAACCAAAGGTAAAAAGCGTTTCTTAAGTTTTTTCATTCTTAAGAAATGTGTACATCGTCCATGCGTTAGAGCTAATTGTTATGGAACTCGAGAGCATCTACGTTATTTGTAAGAGCCAGTTACATGTTCATGAAATGTCGCAAATTCTGGTCTTTGGAACACGAAATAAAAGACTTGTAATCTTGACCACATTTGGTTATGACTCAAACATTCCCCATCGAGAGATAATTTAGTAGCAATAAAAAGAAGTTGTTTATCATCATAGTTTCATTTAAACACATGTTAGGCTACGCACGCATTAGTGCCGGGCAATTTTTGAGGGAATCCTGTCAACAGTTCAACGTGGCGGCTACGGTTAAAAATTTTTTTTTTTTACAATAATAATGAGGCAAGGCAGTGTTCTGGGCAGTAGAAAATTGCAAAAAACAATACACCATTACAAAGGCGTCTATTCTGCTGGTGTCGGTTGTTCTCCTGGATTAAAATACCTGATGGCGAGGTCTTGGAACCATACTATAAGAGACATTCTACTTGATTGAAATATATATAAAAGTTAAGGCAACATAAATCTGTTAGCATACATTCACAGAAAACAGAGGGACACACGATAACGGAAAACATTCAAGTTTTGGATTCATCGTACGATGTTGCCAATGATCTACAAAATGTCAGGAATGGAAGTTATTCGTGTGTTTGGGCCGTGTCACAGTAATTAAAAAGAGAAATTCACAATATCTTCGAAAACACTGGTGTTACCACAACCAACTTCTAAAGCGCAGGCTAGTAAAATATTCACAAGTTAAACATGTTGAGTAGTCGGAGCCTCAGTTTCCGCTGCAAAAGGCGACCTCGCAGACGAAGAAGGAAGGGACATGTAGAGTATGTCGATAGAAAAATGGAACCCATGCATGAGGATGCACCTACACAGGATCAACGCGCATGGGAACAGCAAGTTGGAAAAGTATAAGCACAACAATAAAGCAGCATCATTACAAGTATAGAAGAGGAAGGATGCAGAGTGACCCTACTCCCTTTATCATAGGATGGGCGAACCTAACCTTATGGATCATCCAATACCCCCCGATGAACATTTTTTTTTGTAAATTTGCTCTTTCTTTTTGGCTAAATTTACCATAACTGAGTAAAATGCTAAAATATAGTACTATTCATACCACAGTAATGCTGTACAAACAGAAACATTGGATAATACTCGGTGAAAGCTGCGCAGAGTTGTACGTTCGTAGGGAACAAGTTGGGCCCACAATCATCCTTCGAAAATGTTTCTCGAGGGAATTTTTGTCTTTCCTCGGTAGTTGTTCATTCACCACGTTATCGCGCATCCTTACTGTTTCCCCACGTGTGCATCCATCAGCCACAATAATGATAAACGATGACCAAGTTCACGGCAATCATTGACATCTATAAAAATAAGAGCATATACCAGAAGTATTTGAGAGGTTCCCGCTATATCTGCTCATTACGTAAATAACCGTCTCTGGACTACTATTGGGTCTAGTCACGAATTAACGCGCTGGCACCAAACGCCTCGCTGTCCACAACAGATAACCGCCATATTCAACAAACACGATGCTGCAACGACACAATATAATGTACAGTACACGATAGCAGAGAACCAACCAATAGTGCTGGCGAATGAAAACCCGGAATCTTGCAGTTCGTAACTCCAGAAAACACTGGGGTAATAAGCAGAGCTGGTCGCGATCCTATTACAACAACTTTCGATTTCCGTGTTTCTGCGCCCTGAAGCCTTCTTTTGGTGGGTGGGTTGGCGGCCACAGGCTCTTCGGTCACTTTCAGGCCAAACATTTTGAGCCATAACCTGCGGTCCTTGTTCTAGTTCAATAGTTCAAATGTTGAGCAGTGGCTTGCGGACCTTCTTATTCAATAGCCCTTATCATCACTCAGAAGCTCACGCGAACCTGCGAGTATGTAGCCCGGCTGAACAACGAAATAAGAATTTTATAGAACAAAGCGAAGAGGCCACTGACAAAAAAGCCTGTAACAAACGAGGTACGAACCCTCACTGGTCGTAAGGCCTCCACAGAAGAGCTGTAGGACGACGAGAGCTAAAAACGAGAAATTGCTGCAATAGGGTATACTCCAGCTGTGCTGTAACAACAAAGCAGTGAAATAGTAGGGAACTTTTACTGAGTGCTGTTGAACAAAGTAAGCACTTGGAAATGAGATGAAGAACCTCTATAAGCTTCACGTTGTCTGCAGAGCACATGCGTCTTAGGCCGACTGACTATAACAACTTTCGTCACCTCCAGCGCCAACCAACTTTTTGCTGCCCACACAGTTTCGCCGCGCGTTCTAGCCAACGCAAAAAATCGCCGAATTTTGTTTTGTTAATGGTAAAGGCAGGCCTAGCCTATGTATTTGATAACTAGCCTAGTAAAATAATGATAACCAATAAATATGGATGGTTAGATAGCTAGCTTATAGCTGCCTACCTCCTGTAACGATACAGAAAGGCGTTTAATTTTTTTTCAGACATTTTTTTTTGAGCTCCACAAAGCCCTGAGTTACCATATTTTCCTGCAACTTAGGCTGATGTACAAGTTAAAGCAGAAATTTCTAGCGCATGTGGAGTAAAAATTAATTAGGTACGCCTAGCCTATGTATGATATTAGGCTGCTGTGCACCGTGGTTTATAACCTATTCCTGCACATAATCATTTGAACCATTATAGAAGCATCATCACACAAGAAATACTTAAGCAGGGGTAGGCCCTAGTTAGCCTACCTATATCAACATTGAGAATTATTGAGGGAAGAGGCTCACCTCAAACCTCATTTCCAGGGAGCAATGAAAGAAAGTTACTGCACCATATCATAGTTGCAGCAGACATAAAACTTCTAAAATGGATATTTTGGCAACCATACAAAAGCCAACGGCAAATATGTCTTTCAATCTTCGAAGAGGCAGTTTCCAGGCCTTGCAGCAGCACATCTCGTAGCCAAACACAGGCAACACCTAAAATTTCGCTGTCAGCACGCAATACGATGAAATACTTAAAAAAAACCATTTGTTATCACTAAATAACTCGTAAGTACTGAAAATCAATGTAACGGTAAATAATTTGAATATAATTCTCGATGAAGAGAATTGTTGTTCGTAGCGGCAACGAAAATCGGGCAGGGAGCGCTGCTGCTAGGAACAACGAAGTCGGCGCTGGGACAAACACCGCATCGTCGATAGCAGCAATCCTGTCATCGATAGGCTCGTAGCGGCGACAAAAGTTGTTAGTGGGCAGACCCCTTCAAAGAATCCTTAACTATTTCTAGCAGTAACAAAACGGGCTGAGAATCACATCCTTTAGTTGCGTGTCTGAGATATAGAATGGCACGAAATACTGATGATTCTTAGAAAATATAATAGAGTTAGTCCAAGGATTATGAGAATAACAGGTTAACCCAGGGGGCGGAGCCAAGCTGTAGTGTATCATGGGTAATGAGGCGTGTGACGTCATAATGTTCAAGTACGGTAACTCGCAGCTGTACTACATTGTTTCGTCATATTTCATTTGGGCCTCCAGAGTGTCTTACAATCGTTTTAGTTGCACAAAAATATATATCAAAGCATCTACGAAATATTTTAGCTTTCTGAAGGATAAAAAAATTTATTATTATTATTAATCGTATTAACTACAGCATCATAGGAAAAATTATGGACTTAACATTCGTCAGTTTCAACAACATCATTCCGTGAGACAGTTTAGGTATGTGGAATACGGTTAGGTAGTTTTTTTTTGCAAGTTAATTAACGCGAGTCGGACGCGACACTACTGTTATACTACGGTAACGCGCGCAGCGTATAGCAGCTGATGTTTTATTCTAATTTTACCGAGCAATTGCATGGCTTCTGCGTATTCTATAGACTTTTGCTTTAATATTACTTCGCCGGAAGGAAAGTAATTTTTTTTCGTTCTTTACCGTTTCTCTTACCAATCTTGTTGAAAAGTTCTTCTATCTCGGCGTTCAATCGCTCGCATCTGAGTCATTTTTTGTGGCAGCGGCTTGAAATTATAGAAGATAGCAGATCACTGGTAGAAAACGAAAATGAATCGAAAACATTGCGGTTTTTACCCATATAAATCCATCTTTAGAATGCCATATTACTCTCGATAAAACTCACTTGATTTAAAGCATTTTAAAGACGATAAACTTGGCTCTAAAAGTGCTTCTGATACATGCGGGCATTTGCCAGTTGAATTCATCTGCTCTTTTACAAGCCTTTTAACCAACGTTCTTTCAAAATTTTATCCTTCTGATATCTAAAAAATTTGTAGATGCTTTGATACATATTTTTGTGCAACTATATTGATTGTAGGACACTCTGGAGGCCCAAACGACATGATGAAGAAACACTGCAAAAAAGCTACTGATAAACATACCAAGTTTTCATGACGTCATCGCTTCATACGTCCGCCGCGCGCAAGCGCCGCCCGTCGGCAGTGTACTATCCTGTTCCCATTAATCATCCTTGGAGTTAGTCGAAAAGCCGACTGACTATCCTAACCTTGATAACCAGGGTAATGCTTACGAAGTACATGGCCGAAAATTCTGAACAAAATCAGCCCTTCAGTGAAATGCTTCAGATATTGTCTATAAAACCATTTGTTAATGCCTATTGCACTTTGTGGAAGAAAACTAAAAGCACATTCATCCACAAAAGCAGCAACAACTTTCTCTTCACACCGACACATTCGTCACTGCAAGAGGAGTTAAATGCTGCTAGCCAATAGTTCTACTAGCATTTGAATTAGTAACCTCACTGATGATAGGATACAGTGGTATAAATTTAAATGATCTACTACCATGTGGTAGTAAGGTAGAGATCATCTGCAGTCCAGTCTATCAGCTCCGCTTTTGAATAGATTTCTGTTACCGAAGATGATAAAGTCTCATCACATGGAAAAAGTAACTGGTTACACGTCTATGCTAAACATCTCAAACAAAGAAGCATCTTTCGTTCGAAACTGAACTTACAGTATAACGCGACAGCAAAATCTCAGTATAAACTTCGAGGTAGCACTTACACCAGTTTTGGACGCTCAGCATCAATAAAACTTTGGCTAAGCAGAACGTCAGATATATCGCTTTCGTTAGTTATATTTTCAAGCAATGGACATCACTCTGTGCATCCATGGAAAATGCAACGATTGAGGACCCAATTAAGTTAGGGACAATTTAGGTGGCTGTAAAGACACGCGAACATCTATCTACACCCAAGGCCAGCTACCTAGAATAAACATAAGGTTACGAGGCAACAAGGGGAGAACTGTTGGGTTTCCGATGCAAAGAATTGTAATGCTCGCCGAGACTGAAGCTGTGACGGTAGTAAGCGAGGAGTAGAGGGTCGCCCTTGAATTCTTCGCCAAGTACAATTGGAGCTCCCTCGGCCTGTAGGACATACGAACTACGAATGAGATCAGGGGGAATTGTATTAGGCAAAGAAATGTCACATCCAAAATATGATGGCCCAAAAAACTCTCAAAAATCACGAATTAAGTATATATGCTAGTTCAAATGTGAAGAAATCAATTTGAAAAAGTTGTGTGGGACGGAGACGAACGAACCAACCATCCAAGGAAACAAGTTACCTAGCTACCAACCAGCTGTGTTTTATTACATAGTGAGATACTGCTGGCCGGCTGGAGATTTTCTTCAATTCATCGCTAATATGTAACCGGTGCTCTCGTTATAACAGCAAAAGAGCTGACGAGCTTAGGTACGTACAAGAAAAACAAGGACTATTAACCAATTACAAAACAAATCAACATACCTGGAGAACTTCGATTCTGCGTTGCAATACCTGCGACAGCGCTCGAAGCTGAAAAGTAAAAACAATTGATTCCTTAATGTAGATAGAAATTACTATCTTAAAAAATCAGGATGTACAACATTACAAATGGAATAGGTGCTCAACCGCAAGCATGAAAATTTCACTCTTTCTGGACGCAAAGGGAACTAAATTATGCAAAGCGCCACTCGACACGTTTTCAAATAGCTGAGTCACCAGGACAGGCAGCAATGCCTAATGGATCAAGCTAAAAATATCTTCGAATGGCCACTTAGAATAATGACCCTGCCCATGATATAGGTACTAACGTTACAACACTGGAGGACCATTGTCTAATAACTTGTCTTACAGTACCTCCACCATTCATACAGTAACACTATGAACCCCACGCTGGTAACTGTCAAACGTTATATACAAGCCTCTGTGCGCCCGACCAAAGAGAGAGCTCGAGGCATGCTATTTGCGCTCTTATAAACCAAGAGATGCTTGACCTTCTTAAATGTACCTACAAGTGACACCAGTGAGATGTTATACGGGCCAGGCTTCACAAGCTTGCACCTATCGTGATAAAATCTGGGTCCAGGTTTGCGATGATCCCCAAATGCGTTTCACTTACCAGCAGGAGCTTTGAGTAATAGCTGAAACATTTATTTAGCCATGGAAATTTCTATTCTAGCAGACGAGTAGATGATGTTCAATAGTATTCTGTTTTTCCATTTTCCGGTAATGTGTTTTTTGCATTTCTACTACTACCCATGTAACATCGAAATAGAAATTATGAATAAATTGACTTTCGAGTATGTAGGTACTTCAAAGGAAACGTAGGGTATTCAGAGATGATGAGATTCGAGATGTGGATCGGAAGGGGAAACTGAAATCATATGGGTTTGAGTTTTGTTTGCACAAAACTGACATTTTGTGAAAATGTTCGCAACTCGTTCGATTGGCAATCATACCTCATCATTGGACTACCAACAGTAAAACAACATTATTATCATCACCATCATTATATAAATTCGTTAAAATCTTTCTAGCTGCGGAAACTGTATTTCCAGAGGAAAAGGCAGCCAAGTGAAGTACCTATCTCAACATAAAGAAGAGAACCTTACACGCAGGGACATACTACACATGTTTAGAAATAAAGTTGGGAATAAAAAGCCTTGAAGTGAATTAGCGAGTACGTTCAGCTTCCCTAGCTATGCAACAGATACGTCAGAGAGTAAGAGACCTTTAGTATGCTGAGAACAATGGGGGCACCAAGCACTGGGGTTCCCACACTGGATCATGCGCAGAAGTACAGCAGGTCGGGGAAGAAGAGGAAGAACTGAACAATGGTGGCCAAATGTAAGAAAAAAGAAAGATGCACAGCCGCACGAAAGAACTAATGTCCCGGGAGCCTAACTGAGGCTACGCAACCAACCTGTGGAATTTATCTGAGGGCGAGACTACTCCTATAACATACCGAGGACGAAACTGAATAACCTTATTCGGGATAAATAGAGGCAGAGTAGGCACGTCAACACAAAGATGGGCCAAATGATCGCCAAACAGTTTTCTACAACATAGGCGAAATCACAGAGAAAAAAAAATATATAGTATGACGATAGACACGTGGAACCCATGCACGAGGTTGATCCCTCACAGGATCAACGCGCACGGGAATAGCAAGTTAGGGAAAGAAGAAGAAGAAGAGATGAAAGTAAAATCAGGAGTAGGAAATCAAAATGAAGCAAAATGAGCACGAAAGACGTCGCGAAAGTCTAGCTAAGGTAACTTACATGGTCCCCCTACGAGTGCTGTTCCCCACAACATAGGATGGGCGAACGTAAAGTCCTAAACTAACCCTATAGCCCATTCTATGCCTTCTGCGGGGTCACCATACAGTAGCTAATGAATAAGGGAAGCACATCAAAGACTGTTAAATACGCAGCAGTCACGTGTCTTTCGAACACCCACTGTGAACAACAAATCTACTTAGGCCCCGTTCACACATGTACCACGCCACACAACACCACGCAACGCCACACAACACCACGCAACGCCGCACAACACGTGTTGAAAGTTCGATCGCACATGTACCACACCACACAACACGCTAGTGGTTTCTCCAGTTTTATATCTGTATTTCTTTCGTTCAAACGCTCACACAAGAATCCAATGTTATTTGAATGAACTTTTTGTCATATTCTTACAAACAGCACTGCTAACTACATGTGCGGAACAGTTGAATAAAAATTTAGTCTTGCACATCTTTATTTCGAAATAAAACCAGCCAGGAGTTGTCAAATGCCTCCATTTAGCACTCAAAATACGTTGGTAATATTATATATACAATAGCAACAATATAAATTACTAATCAGTTCTGTTAATGTATAAAAAATATAACACTGACGAGCAAACATGTTGAGCGGTGTTGTATCGTGTGGTGTGGGACATATGAGAACAGCTCCAGTCGCACGCGGTAGGAATAGCACATCTCGATGCACGAATACAAAGCTCGTGCTGAGTTGCGTTGCGTGGTACATGTGCGAACGGTGACCAGACATATGCGCACACGACAAATGCTCACAGTGACAAAAGCCCACACGACAGATGCGCACACGACAAAACCTCACACGGACAAATGCGCACATTGACAAAACCACACACGACAAATGCCCACAAAACATATGCGCACCTACTATTTTTTTGTTCTACTGCTTCTTAGATGGCGCTGCCCTGCTAATTGAAAGACTACGAATACAAAGAATTGCAAGAATCTTCTCCAGATATTCTAGAACTATTACCCTGCGTTAGAGGACGTGTGGCCGGC
>LQNS02277718.1:3580550-3596048 GCA_001587735.2 Parhyale hawaiensis | reverse complement strand
TAAAATGAATTACAGGAAATCTTATATACGCAGTCAAACGATAGAATAGTAGGTGCGCATTTGTCTGTGTGAGCATTTGTCGTGTGCGCTTTTGTCAATGTGCGCATTTGTCCGTGTGCGGTTTTATCGTGTGGGTATTTGTCGTGAGGGCACTTGTCGTGTGCGCTTTTGTCATTGTGAGCATTTGTCGTGTGCGCTTTTGTCATGGAACCGTGCGAACGGGGCCTTAGGCTGCGCGCACACCAAAAGAAGTTTGGCGAGAAGATAGCAGGAGGGAGTCGGGATACATGCTCTTCCTATGGAACCGCTCACACAGAGATAGAGGTAAAAGCTGGCAGGATGGCAGGCAGCAAAGCTGGAAGCGGAGCAGCAATCGTCTCCGCAGATGCTTTCACGCGTGACACGCTGCAGGATGAGAAGGTAGTAGCCAAGGAGGTTCTAATAGAGACGAGCGCACCCTCTCTATTTATCTTAGGGGAGCGTTGCGAGTAAACTTTTCCCTTAAACTGGCTGAGTGGCTTATCCAATCGGAGAGCGGCATTGCTTCACGCAGCCTGTATAGGAAGGAGTCCTGAGCTCAAATTTTTATAGCCATTAACCATCGACGAAATTCCGAGCAGATGGAAGTATGTAAAGGAAACTTGTATCCTGTATACCATCTGATGATGAAAGTAACAGGGACAGCACTCGCATATAAATCATCAGACANTTTGCAAAAATATTGAAGAACTGCCTGTCTGTATCTTCCTTAATTATATGTGCTGACCACTGCCACTTCAGCCACTTTAGGGACTCCAAACGCCAGCTTCGATCACGTGACAAAGCCATGTGTTTTACTCGCCCAGAGAGTGCTTGGGCTTGCTCCTCTCATTAGAAGCTCTTTGGTAGTAGCGAACTAGACGCCGTTCGAGGTGGTTTACGTGCCTCCGTGCAATGGCTAGACGTCTCTCTGCACCTCTCAACCAGGCATTTGCCCGAATGTGTAAAAAAAGAATATTCTATTTTCTTCCAAAAATAGAAAAAAGTAAATCCTTCATAGAAAATACAATATTCTTTAACGGTGGTATGCAAAAAATTGCTATTTTCTTTATAAAGCAGAGAGCAAAAAGACGACTAATGTTTTATATTTTACCATGCTTTCTATTAAAGGGCTATAAATGGATATTACTTAATTGTTAAGTAATGACTAACCGCTACGAAAATAGAAAAAGGCAACTATTGATTTGGCAACAAACTTTGAGCATTTAATGCAATTTGCGTTGAAGTTCCTTCCTGGACCCAGTATTTGATATGTTGTGGGTTTAACTTTTAATTTCGAGTTAGCAACCCTCATCAATTCTCAAGTCTTCACTGACTCCGATTTGAAACTCTTGATTGGCCACATATTTTATGTCCATGACAAACGCTAGTCAAAAGAACCGGTATAAGGATCTTTTTGTCCGAATGTGTTGATGTGTCCATTTAAATAGCACACACTTGCAAAGAATCTCAAGTTATAAATCCCTCCAGATATAATGATATGTCCGAAAGTTAACTAACGGCACTTGCGGAGCAAACTGCACAGATGACAAACATTTTTACACCATTTCTTGGCAACCTCAAAGCTGTATTTACAAGAGCTCAACTTGACGTTCGGACGAAAAGATGACGGTTCTCGTTCATTTGACTAGCGTGTGTCATCGCCAAAGAATCCTTCAAGTCGTAGGTAATGCTCCTCTGGTCTCAGCATAATCCTCTACTAGCAGGCTTTCTACAATCCAACTTACATGATTCGGAAAATACGTTTGTAGTGATGGACATGATCTGGACGATGAGGGTTAGTTATATACTCAAGTTTTTCTAACATTCATCAATACTGCCATAATCTACGTACATATATGGGATGAGCAAACGAAGGAAATACAGCTACCATTATGAATTGGGCGAAGATAACTGAAGAGATGTCTTTAGGATTTGAAGCATATTCTTCAATTTATAAGAATTTTTTATTGCTATACATATACACGCTGAATTTGCTGAAATATGAAAAAAAAAATTCCTCCGTAGAATATTCTTATTTTATGCCTATGACTGAAGGATTTGCATCTCTAAAACAGTAGACAATAGAATACTCTTTTTTTTCTAAATTCGGGCCACTGCCTGCGGTGCTGCCTTGACTTTCCGCTTCGGGTGCGCGGGTTCCTGCCTTCCTGCCTGCCATCCCGCTTTTGGTGCGCGCGTAGCATTACAGTAGTTAGTTATACTTCAGAGTGATTAATAAATATACCTATATCAAGTACCTAAATACCGACTTAAAAACACCCACAGTGATAAACATACCCCCAATTGGCACGAAAAACTATGAAGAACTCACCTCAGGTTGTCCACCCCACGCAGGAGTGGTGGCAACCTTATCACAATAGTCTCGGAAGCCGCACTCGTCCAGGAGGTCGCCAGTGTCAGGGTGTGTGAGGAAGGGCAGAAAATCATCTTGATGAGCTAACATGAAGTCTGAAGCTAAATTTCTTAAATTCTCCATAGACTTGGCGCCCTCCAATTGCAAAGACAGGGCGGTGTACATGCTGCAATCAGAAATAGAGTAGTAATGTGACATTAGCTGCTTTGAGTAGGCTGAAGAAAGTAAACGGGTGCTCAAGGTACTCTTCCTACAATAGGCACTACGAAATTAAACTGCTCTTACCGTGCTCTGGTACATGAACCATGAATTAACACTGAGAAATAGTGCCAAAAGAGTAGCGTATAAATACCTACTTACTTTAACACAGTCGTAAATAATAAGCTCATTACACACCTGCGTAAGCCAGCAGTGCACTTACGCAACTCGTGCTTATGGCAACACACAACTACCAAGTACCTAGTTAGTCATTTACTCTCAGCGCTCTGCTTATTCAGTTTCTATTTAACGCCCCTTATTGTGAAAGCGGCAATCACGAAGGGTATGTCATTATGATTAAATTTTTTTATTCCAATTTCATGATTATGTCCAAGAAAATATGGGCGAAGTAATTACCCTCACTGTACCAACAATATTCTTGATTTTTTATGGCCGACTCCTTTTTTCGAAAAATGTACATATAAAGGTATAAAATTTGTTGAACCTCTGTAGCAATACTAACGACATAGTTTTCTACATAAATTACTCCTAGCATTTACCAATAAGAAGAGCGCTTACTTTTGTACTTTACAAACCGAACACCATAAATCTTAAGTTGAAATATACAAAGCGATTGAAGCATTGAACCAGGAATAATCAATAGGGTATTATGGCAGTCGAGAACACATCAGACAGAGAAAGGGAGGGAGGGAGGAAGGGTAGGTAGTTACACTTGCTACGAGCACGATATATGCCTCGCGGGGCAAACACTATACAGTACTGTAGAATTCCTAAAATGGAGCAAGTATACAGCGCTTACAGTCGAGAATTATGGCAACAGCGACACCATTTTGAGCAGGGTGTGCAATGGAGGTTTTATCAGGACTGGTAAAACCTCCCTCTATTGCACACCCTGCTTTTGCGTGACGAGAGTGGCGTAGTGAAACTTAATTGGCACTGCATCCTGCAGTACAACTTTGCCATTTGCTACGAAGTAAGCAAGCAAATGGAAGAACTCATAAACGTGAGAGAACAAGCACCTATGGTGTAAATGGTAGAACCTGGGGCTCTCTGGAAATTGACCTATTAATGATCAGTATATTGCCGGGTATCCAATCTCGAAGCGAAGACATCACCAGCGAGCGAAATGGAGAGAGGTCATAAAATTTACATCCTATATGTGTCTAAATATTTGCATGTATGTCTTTCCGACCAAAAACTGCCAAAAGAGATAGCTATCACTACAATTCTCTTGCAGGTAGTCAGGAAGGTTGACCTAGATGCAAAATACGCCAAAATTACTGACTCAAAGCTTTCAGCCTCCCTCTACCCCATCCCATCTCGGCTGATGGTCTTACGCCACAAGATGTTCAAATTCTGTCTACGTTTTAGAAGTCTCGCTACCTATATCATTATCCATTCATTAGAGCTCATTCCACTATGTGCTTCAGCTTAACTAAAGAATAAAGATTTCAGGTATTAAGTTGTCAGACCGATATGATAGACATATGATCGAAGAAGCCTCAAATTACAAGCTGATTTTAGAGTTCACCTTAATAAAAGCTGGTACTATGGCTGGGAATAGGAGACGTCGAGGTGCTGTGTCGGCAGCACCAGTTCAAATATAAAATTCTGCTTGTTCTATGGTTGAAATTTCCTCAACAGCCGACATAATGTCACATTTTACCGAAGACAAGAGTAGGTGTCCTTTTCAATAACATAAAAAAGGAAGACCTCGTTTTATGCAGTACAACATTTTGATTTAGGTTCAATGTTTTTAGTTCCTCATATACTCTACTCACCATCTATGTACACTTGATTCACAAGTATAGCTACATCAAACACCTGGAACAAAAAGTTTTGAACCTAAATCAAGGACTGCATTTTATGAGTATGACTTAAGTATAACGGGGTTTTCATGGATGCATAATACCTTTCTTACAAGAGAATGCACCATAAAATGAAAGTAAAGAAGTACTGACCAGTTGCCATCAGGCTGGACCTCAGTCACGGTGAGGTTGCGGTCACTAATGAGCTTGGCCATAAGACGTGCTTCGATGGCCCGGGGGCTATTGAGCAGCTGATACTCGCGCTCCTTCTGCAGCTCTGCCTCCCTCTGCTGGGCCGCGTCCGCCTTCTTGGCTCGACGCCGGGCAGCTCGCGATACTTTGACTGCGGCATCAAAAAGTGGAATAGGAGCCAATCGTGGAGCAACCCCTATACCGTACAGCAAATGCCTGTGGCGATGCTCAAGCGCTCTATTTCAGTTGTTTATGTTGCTGCCAATAGGTATAAATATAAGGCTGTGTGATTATATTTTCAAAGCGAAAAGTTCGTTCACATAGCTACTATACGAACTCTTGAACCAACGATGTTCTGCGTGCATAGCCTATAGATCAGTCACCAGTGCAAGCAATACCTACATAAGTAGAATCCTTGTAAACGCCTACAACACACAGCAAAGCACAATCTCATCTCAGCGATGACAGTCTGACAGGCACTGAGCCCCTGCATGCAGTGTGAGCACAGAAAAATAGAGCCCCAAACTGTCTCCAATACAACCAAGCTTTCACTTTGCTGCAGCGGGATGAAAAAAAAAGTCACAGTATTACCAAGCCAACTATCACAGCAAGAAGAGTTTCGATAAAGTATGTACGCGACCTACCAAAGATTCAGGTTGAATATGTGTGCCTATACGTTAGGTTAAGCACCTATGCAGTGGCACCGAACGTATCCTAACCTGTTTTCAATTAATCTAACTTAATATAGTGTAGGTTACACTTTAAGGTATATACGTCACAAAAGTACCATAAAGAGACTGAGAAAACAGATGTAGCGTATCAAACAAAACGAATAACCTTTGCAGAAAAGAAAGCTACCACACTACTTACTTGTCTTTTCAGGAGCTTCGTTTTGGTCTTCAGCAGCTTCAGTGGGTTCATCAGCTATTGATAATTTGGTCACTCCGTCTGTAGCCTGACGGAACATTTAATACTCATGAATGAAATTGGGCACATCAGGTTCTACAAAAGACCATTTCATTCTAACAAAGCATGATATAAAAAAGAAGCACAAGCGATATCTGTTTAACTGTTTACAGAGGTGTAGTGAGGCCAACTTAGAAGCCGAAAGGCATGGAACATCATTTGGACATTGGGCTTACAACAGAGTAAAGATCGGCTATATATTTACCCATCCTATTATTTCCCGTTTTATTGATGAGCAGAGGCAAATCCAAGAGGGGAGATGGCTGTGGATGTTTTCCTCGAATACTACACATATAGGCTACTTGGTGTATCAATACAGAAAAAGGAAACTGTATGTACACGGTAGCTATAGTACGTCAATGGAAACGTGTTATCCCACACTGGATGAAAGTGAATGGGTACCTTGGGACAGCACGGCGGGAAAGAAGAGGAAGAACAGAACAATTATACTTGCTTGTCGCACATACACTCGTATATTCAAACTCAACCACTTACCTATATATACATATAAAACTCATTGCAACCTGCATTTTTGCTCGTGTAGGCTTAAGACAGGATGTTTGTAACGAACGCCTAGGTTATGAGAGATAATACTGGGAAATGTTGGACTGGACCAATTGATACCTACGTACGCCGACTAAAGAACTTAGGAGATGCAAGTTTCACTTACTGAGAGACCCGGCGGAAGGCATTAGTTTGTTCCTTAAACTGACGTTGTAACCTTAGGCTCTTAAGCCTGCCTATCTCGCAAATATACATCGAATGAGTTTACGATAGGATCCGGCTACAGCTCAACGGCAGCAATGCTGTGTTTACAAGCAGGTGCTTAGGAGCACGGGCAGCATTAACTGTGTAGACGTCGTACATACCTTATTTGTCTACACCTTGCAGCATTACAATTAATCTCCACTTTAAGTAGCTATGCCTTAGCTGCTTACCACTTGTAACTTATTCTTATAGGTCATTCATATAGAACGTAGCTAGCTACATAGTAAATAAAAACTTAACGTCGTTCCTTCACCAATAAGCACTATAGCTTGACATCCAACGTATATCTGCACCCAAGACAGCCACATAGTATTAACTGAATACTTGGACTCCCACGCAACACAAAGCAGGACAGTAGGAGCATAAAGTGGAAGGAAGAAATGAAGTGGGCACCAAAAAGAGACATTCCGAAGGCCTAACTGATACTAAGGTCATGTACGGGATTTGCACAAGAGTGGAACAGTCACTGGAACTACCCACGACATAGGATGGGTGATCTTAATTAACCTGTCCCTCCAACCTACAGGTCCAGTCCATCAGCATCTGCTCAGGCCCTGTTACACTTTCATAGGTACATACGTACATATTTTGCTGCTCATCAGAATTTGTAGTAACTCACTGATGCCAACAGGTTAACAAACTATTAGGTGCAATGTAATTCACAAATATTTCAAACAAGGCTAGTCCTACCAGGGTTGCGGAATCGGATGGACCAAGTCCGACTCTTCGGTTTTGCTAGTTTCCGACGCCTAGGGCCGAAAAACATCCACTCCTGCTGACTCCGACTCATTTTCTCAACAAAATAAGCTCAACTTCGCCGATTCCCACTCCTGTTACTGGTGAGTTTCTGAGTCAGATGACTTTTAGTTCCCAAAATTTAACAACCCCGACTCCGCAACCTTGTCTATGAGAATCAGACGTTTTGCCTGGTCCTTACAAAGTTAAAATCACTAAGAGTAACAGTCGCAAATCACACTGGGTTACTCGGCAAGTTCGTGCCAGCTTTTAGGAGCTAGATTATCTTTTGACCTATTTTAGAACATAAGTGAATCGGGAAAACAGGATCTGACTACAACTCCATTTCAAGCACCGTTTAAAACCTATCTTTTCGTGAAAAAGGTTCGAGACCCTAAAGCCTGTGTTAATTTTGTAACCCTATAAAACGGAAGATAAAATATTCATTTTCAGCACTTGATGCTTTTCTCTCGTCATATAGGAAAAAATGACTCGTAAGATACCGAAGAAATATGTGCTGTTTATGGTGATGATTCTTTATCCGAAAAAATTTGCAGAAGTGGTTCGCGAGATCCCAAGCTGGAGATTGTAGCCTTATTGATAAAATAATCTGGTAGACCATCTTAAACAGATGCTGACCAAATAATAATAATCAATAATCTCGTGTCAACTTGTGTGTAATTTGAATTTCCGAGTAGGTTAGTAGTACCCATTGTACCATTGCGGTGATATAACGTTACCTCAGTGGCAGTGCACTTTAAAGTTAAGTGTATCTAAAAATTTGAGACCCTTTTTTGCTGGGTTGCCCAGAAAGTTCGTGAAGATTTTAAAAAGGAAAAAAGGTCAGTAAATATAAGTCATTAGCTACATTTTCTAATCAGCCAAATACGGACCAAACTTTGCCAGCTGCTCAGAAACGTTTTATAGGTTGAGGCGTTCTGGAATGTGGGTTAGACTCAATTACTTATACTACTACTACTACTACCACTACTAGTGTTATTACATTTTGAAGAATTTCTATGCATTATGAAGATATATAGTAGCTAACTCAGAATGGATAGAGTGTTGCAACGAATTTTTCTCAGTGGCAAGCGAGAACAGACTACCTCTGTCGGTAGCACCAGACCCGCGACAGCGCTCAACTTGGGGGGCGTCTAAATGGTAGCTTAGACCTTTTCGAGGCGTAACCCTCCTTGTAGATAGCTTTCGGAGTTTTTTTTTTTCTTAGGCCCCGCCCACCTGGTACCTGAGGAGCCCAGCACCAGCACTCCTCACTTTGGCCATGGTTTGTTTGATCCTCCAGAGGTGTTCAGTTCTCTCTCACCCCTGAGAAAAATTCGTTGCAACACTATCCATTCTCAGTGCCTCGCTCCGACAGAACACCTCTGTCGGTATCACCGACATACCCACGGCGCAGCAGGGAGGAGTTTCATGGCCTCCCTGAGTTACTGGTGCAAAAGAATACTGACCTGAACTAATTTATTCTCTTCTTTTTTGTTGACTTTTCCTTCAGACAATCCACCTCTTTCGGCAATGGCAGGTTAGTGACAGTAAATCCCCTCTAACCTCAGGGGTACTTGGCAACTATCTGTAGTGAGTTGCAGTACCCCTGATCCTCTAACAAAGATAGAAAATTAATAATGAACTGCCTTTTTCTGGACTGTCGAGGAACAAGTCAATGGAGCAAAACCCTGTTCAGGCAGCACTGTTCTAACCAGGATTCTTGCTTATTTTCACCTTTACCTGAGGTTCTTAAGCTATTAGCCAGCGAGTTGAATCGTCTGTAACTCAGAACCTTCTTGGACTCCTTAGGGTCACTGCTTTAGCCTGGCTCCTTCTTAGGAAGAAAAGGAGTTTGAATCGTCTCCCGGAGAGTGATTCGAATCGTTCTGACACAGACCATCTGTAACGGTCATCGAAATTTTCACGAGCACTGGATTTCCAGCAAGAGCTATGATCCTTCACCCAAATTTCCGTACCTGGTTAGCCGGTGGCTCTCCGGGAAGATCACCAACTGCAGACCAGAAGTTCTCTGGGATTGTCTTCACCAGCATTATCTCTGACGGCATGCTGAGATTCCTCGACTGAGGATTCTGAATCCTTGGTTTGCGAATAAGGATCCTGTAGAAGGATTAGAGCCTCTATCCACTTTAAGCCAACTTCCTGAACTGTCTGCTCAACGGAACAGACTAGGTTAATTAAAGACGCTTCCCAATTCCCGGAAGTTCACTACTTCCATCGCAGGAACGTCATTAAGTACCCTATCCACTGGAATGCTTAAGGAGGCGGTAGCCTCCTAAGCTCAGGAATACGACTTCTGAAGTCCAAGTCCGATAGAGGCTAAGTAGGAAAAGGACCTTTTCATACCGTAGTGTCTAGTTGAGGGTGATTTCTTGTAACTAGGATACTGTAGTTTCCACCTTCGTAGAAAAACCTAAAACCTTAACAGGACCCTCAGAGAGGTTCCTGAACTAGCCTTAATTACTCTATGGCTAAGTACGCTTCCCCCTTCAGACAAGGGCAAGAAGACCTCTTGATGAGGGCCTTGTGAGTGGAGAAAAGCTCAAAAATTGGACTTCCCTCGGCCCCGGAGACCTGAGCCTATCTGAGGCTCTGGAAATGGGCCCGAAGGGATCTTTGGTCAGCTCGTCTGAGCCCGCATTTCTTTCTCCAAATTTTTCCGGAACAGAGACACCAACCCTCCAGGGTTCTGAGTACAGTCTCCTCCTCATGACAGACCCACTATTTAAGCTTGTTGCAATTTCAGTTTAGTGTATATCCATACTGCAGCTTTCAGCTGCTACCCAGCTTTGGACCTGTCTGAATAAACGTCCACTAGGTGGCTCTGGCTCAAAGTTATAGTCGCCTTGTGACAGTAGGGGGCAGAATAACCTGTTCTTAGAGGGCCTTATCCCCTACTGGTGGATGGTCCTCGTCTATACAGCTTAGGCTCGGCCAAAAATCCGAAGAGATCCTGCCTTATTCTGCTCCTCCCTCGACTAGAGAGGTTTTCCTACGTCAGTAGGGAACCTACTAACATAATGGAAATAGCTCATAGAGGGCAAGGGTGTAAGTCCCAGTGTCTGTTTGGGAATGGGCTTTTTGGTTCGTCTACTGCCGTCTATATAATCTAATCTTCCTTACCTAGGCGGACACCACCTGCGTCGCAGCCTAGCCTGGCCCCTCTGAAGTTATCGAATATTCAGGTCTGTAAGACTGAGTCTAAGCAGGCCCAACCTCGGAAACTAGGGTTTCCCTGTTACCTTCTAGCTAGGAGGAAAAACCTCCTGCTCGACCTAGTGCATCTTACACTAGTTTACTTTTCCCAGGAGACTACGCTCAGGGGAGAACTAAGGTTTCCCTATGGTGAACCCCACTGGGAACCAACAAGAGTTTTCCAAAGCGGTCTCCTGGAAGCTTGGACTGTAGTACTATAGGGCACCTACCGGTAATCCCAGTTCAGGATCTGATGATGACACTGGCTCGAATATGTGTTTGTTGGGTGGATATAACTCCGCCCAGCCTACAAAATCTGCAAAAACCATTGTCTATCAATGTAGGGTTGCCCCTAGATAGACTCCACATCGATGTATCGTAGGAACTGTTCTCCTGAGATCTCAGGAGTAACCCGAGCATCTGGAGTCTTATGCGGCCTTGCGCCGACTACATTTTAAGAGCAGACTCTGTGAGATACAGGGTTGGACCTTTATAACGTACAGCCTCCTTTCAAGAAAATTCAGGCTTGCAGGGACAACTCCTTCCCAGAGTGAAGGCTCGAGAGTACCGACCAAACCTGATACCCTGAGTCTCTGAGACGGTAGTACCGCTCTTTCAGGTAAAGTTAGCTGCCGGTAACTCTTCTGACACTGAAGATATTCTGAACATTCAAAACTATGAGGGGAGACTCCTCTACGGACAATTAGAGAAGCCTTCCTTTCCCGCCTCAAGCTTCCACCTGGCTCATCGTTGTCTCCAGACCTTCCCAGATGTTTCCCAGGATGGTCTTCTTTGTCTCATCTATTGAAACATTTCTTTGCTATGCCTCAGCTCTAGCCAGCGTGTCTCCTAGTTCGAAGATACCTGGACTCTGAAGATCCTAAGATCCGTTTTATGTCTTTTGCAGAGCTAAGGGTAAAGAACAAACCACCGTAGTTAGCTCCAGCTGGGTTACACTCCCAGTCTATCATCTCAAGTCCTGGGACTTTAGATAGCTCTCCTCCCATCAAGTATCCTTCAGGACGTCGGGAGAAAAGACGTACCGGAGCAGTAGTAGTAAAAGTTTTACTAGCGCATCAGGGACACAATGTCTATATCGCGCCAAACTATTCCTGTGGTTTAACACAGGCTCGTGCGCCACTAGGGCGCATTTTAAATTTATCAATGATTTTTTTTCGGCTTTTCAGCCGGGATGTCTCAGAGTGGTCAGTGCACTACCGACAGGAAAAAGGCGCAAGTTGTGCTGAATGCTTTCGCTCAGCTACTCCGCGCAGGGGAAGGAAACGAAATACAAGAAGGTAGAAGTCTAGCGGGAATAGGTCAACCACTTCAATCGGCAGCCCACCTCCCGAAACAGAAGGGGAAGCATTGAGAGCCTACCTAACTTTACAAAACTAACCACGTCAGCAGGAACTGCGGCAAGATGCAACATCTCCTACGGATAAGGCACTCGGTATCCTTGGGTGTGTGTTGTCCAAGTAGGTATATTGTGGCACGAACCGGAGCACAGTGTTTTCCCCCTTAAATGGCTCTTAAGGCCTGGGTGTACCACGATTATGGAATCCGTAAGACATTGCTGACTCCTCGAGGCAGATAGTACGGTTCTGCCTATCATCCCTTGACCGGCACACTTCCTTCCTAGTAGAAAGACTTTTTCCTGGTTCATGATCATCTACAGCCGGAACCGTTCAAACTGGTCTAGGCTAGTAACAGTCCTCTGGGCAGCAACAGAAATTACCCGGAATAGGCAGAGGATGGTGGCTGTAGGCAGAGGATGGTGGCTGTAGGCAGAGGATGGTGGCTGTAGCCACGTCTGCCCCGTTAGGAGTCACCCTGCGTCGAACAAACACTGCGTGACACTATTAAGTTATCTCTAGCTCCCTTCAATCGAGAAGGGGTGGCGGTACAGTATCTCTGGACCAGACACTATCGAGCTGGTCCTAATTAGTTCCCGCGAGCGAGACCAAGCGCGAATCCTCCACAGGAGGCCCGCCATCGTTTTCTAACGGAAGGCAAATTTATAACCTCCATCAAGGATTAGCCTTGTCCTATCTTGCTCGCTCTCTGAGACCTAGGATCCCTTATCCACAGGGCTCTAAAGGGTTGAGGTAAGGGAGGGCGTCAGCCTAGTCAAGACATCAACCTAGGCCTAGTTCAATAAACTGAGCCAAGAGGGGTCAGGAACCCCTTCTCCCTTCCTAGGGGCTGGTTCCTGAACCACACCGATGAGGGAGATAACTACTAACTATTGTTCTTTTTCTGCTTTTCTTAACAACTCCCTTTGGTGTCTCAGCCCTGTTAGAGACAGACAGGAGTCTATTGAAGGGTGGGGACCTCCGTCCTCTACCTTAGATGTTTAGTTACCGACTTCCCCAGGGTTACACTGAGCTAGCCGGTGGCCAACCTAAGTGAGTGTCTAGTGGCGTGTATTTTTAGCCTGGGCTAAGGACAAGCAAAAGACCTACAACGGGGCTGATCAGACCATTAGTCCAACCTATGCTTGGAGTTTGGCTATAAACCTCAGTCCGGCTTACTGCCTGAGGTTCCAACCTAGATGCGAATCTGTTCCCTGCAGCGGACCTGAGTTCCCTACCCTACCCTCCGGGAAGGGCTCATCCATAGTAGCACCCACTGCAAGGGCATTGACTCTTCAAAGTGTCCATGGCTTGAACTTATCCAATCAGGATGAGCCTGAGTGAAGTTTCCCTCTAGGGAGCTTCTAAAGTGGAATACTCAGCATCTCTGGGGTGAATAACCACCGGTTCTCTTGGGAGAAGTATCTGCCAGTAAAAGACTCCTATAACGGAGCTTCTAGTCCCGGCTTAGCAGCCCCAAGAAATAGCTAGTTTGACGCTAGTCTTGCGTCCGATCTTCGGTTCCCGACTGGGGTTTAAGCCGATTTTTTGCTGATGGGACAACTCCTGTTGCGGCATGAAGTTGCCTTCTGGAAACCAAAACTAAGTTCCTCTCGGAATCATACCATGAATAAAAAACCATCTGAGGTCGGGGCTAGGATATCTTACTAATGGCGTGGTCGGGAGACAGAACCCAAGGCTATAGGCCTAATGAGAGCGTCTGTTGAGCACTGCTCTTAGAACTTCATAACGAGGGCTGCGTTTGGGCCAAGAAAGAGAATAAGCTCTAGTGAGGCTTCCAGGACCCCGTTAAGAAAAGGACCCAGTGTAGGAGACACTGGACCGAGATTCAACATTGGACCTTCCTGGAGAATTCCGGAAGGCCAGTTTAATTCCTCCTAACTTCAAGGAAAAGTTAGCCCTGGAACAATTTCCCTAAATCTCCAATTTAGGGCGCAGAGCCGCTGAGGCTATGTTGAACCAAGTCAAGCACCTTGGCTTCGACTGTCCTAGGCGTACTGTAATCCTAGGTCTCGAGGGGAAGTCTCTCCAAGACCAAACCCCAGGCCCTGGCAAACAGACCAATTCAGATGATTCTGCTTGCTTAAAGGGCCAGTAGGCTCGTGAACCCTGGTATCTAACCTAGGGTATATCGTCCAGCTATCCACCCGTAGCGGGGGGCAGTGACTCGCCCAGGCAAAACTGACGACTCATTCTTGTCTCCAAAAGATGGCTTCCCTCCGGAGTAGAGGGACAACAGTCCACACGTACCTAATGCTCAAGGTTCGAAAGGTTCGGAGGATTCTGGATATAACTCTCAATGGAGCTTGACTGAAAACTATCCTGGGCACAGGCATATCGAAGAGCTCGAGAGGCTATGAGCCGCGGTCTCCCTCCGATGCCTCCTGAAAACCTACTATGAGGTTCGGGCCGAAGAGGGTCCTTAAGTGACCTGAGCTAAATCTCCAGAGCAGTACCTGCTCTGAGGCAAATTCCATTGTTGGACCTCAATTGCCAGCACTGAGAGTCAATACTCCTCGGGGATCCTGTGCCCACGCATCTGTAGCGGACTAGGACCACGCGTGGACTTCCCAAACTACTCAATTCTCATCCGACTGTATTCAGCCGAGGCTATATCACCTGTCGGTTGATAACTGATCGTTCATCTGTGCCCCGCCGGAATGCTGTATCCCCTGGCTAAGTTCAGCTGGGACACAAGTAAAAGGTCACAACCTCAACAGGTTACCTTTTACAACAGCTAAGTCCACAAACATAACTGCAGGGCTTCTGCAACGTTTCTATCAGTGTGTTCTCCCGGGAGTAAGACCCGCATGGATCTTAGGGGGATACCCTCGATCCCAAAGGATGGCTCCATTATGGGACTAAGCCCAAACCAGTTCACTACATAGCAGAGCCACCTTGCTGTGGATGTCACAATCCCTGATACAAGAGCAGAGATGGGTCATTATAGAGCGTGGAGGTCAAAATTTACTAAGTTTGATCTGGGTAAATCTGTTGAATCGCTTCGACCTGCCGATTTTTTAACTTAGCCACCAAACCAAGTGGTCACTCTTGTACTCCCTTAGGGGAGCAGGAGTGCACCATCGTTTTTTTTTTGGAAGGGGGGGAGGAGGGCCTTAGCCACAAACCATTTTTGTACTCGCTTAGGGGAGCAAGAATGCACCTTTTTTTTTTTTACATCCGGGACTCCCAGACCTGCCGGCTTCTCTGGTTCTGGGCGCCATTTTGGAATCGGCCCAGATCGAGAATCTGGCCGATTTGAACCCTCCAACTATTGGAGAGCATCACAATACATGTAATTGGAAAAAAAGCTTTTCGGCGGCATTATAAGCCCTCCTGTAAGTGGAGGGCCTCGCTCTATGGCGGCAATTAGCCCTCCGTCATGCAGAGGGACCTCGCTCTATGGCGGCAATAATAGCCCTCCAATAAGTGGAGGGCCACGCTGATGGTGGAATATAAAAGCTTGGCGGACTTGTTAGGGCACTATGGCCTACCAACCTAGAGATAGAGAGTACTAAGCACCCCCATGTTTTGGAGGGGCCTCGCTCTATGGCGGAGTACTAGCCCTCCATGTTGTGTGGAGGGCCTCGCTCTATAGCGGAATATATATATGTTTGGCGGAATTGTTAGGGCACTACGGCCTAACAACCAAGACATTATTATTATTATTATTAAATCACACCAGACTGGCGACGTAGGAACGGAGAAACTCCATGAGGTTAACAAACCCCCACGCAACCAGCCCAGCGAGTGGAGAAAACAAAAGAATGAAAAAAAAGAAGATCCGAGATCACAGAATAGCTCTGTGTACAGATCGTTTAAA
>LQNS02277718.1:3523330-3554153 GCA_001587735.2 Parhyale hawaiensis | reverse complement strand
TTTCGAAAATAGACATGGCGTCTCTCACGTCTCTGGTTTGTTTACAAAATCATTGACCGTTCTTGTGCTTTTCAGTGATCACGATGATCATGATCAGGGTGATTCTGATTACGAGCGTGGCCACAAAAAGACGCCTTATGTTTTCGTCGGATTTGTCTATTTGTTATTCTGTGTCTTCTGTCTTTCACCCAGATAACTCAAAACGTTATGGATGGATTTTGATGAAATTTACAGATTGTTAGGTATGTTAGGAGGAACAGATGTTTTACTTTTGGTGTAAATCCGTCTATACATTTGCTTGTCTGCATTCATTTTTCTCAATTCCATTTCTTGAAAAGTTACTTATAGATTTTTATGAAATTTTCGTGAATTGTTAGGTATAACACGAAGAGTAAATGACCAAATTTTGGTGATGATCTGTGGGTTCATTTGTGTGTTTGTTGCTGAGTGTGATTTTATGCTTGTTAGCGCAATGACTCAAAAAGTTTTGAATGGATCTTTATAAAACTCACAGGAGTTGTTGGTAATGTTAAAAGACACAATTGAATAAATTTTGGTGCCGATCGGTTGGCTCGTTGGTATGTTTGACCCATGTTTGTTATAATATTTGTTAGTAGCATAACTCCAAAAGATATGAACAGACCTTAAAAAAATTGCAGAAACTGTAATACTATTAAAAGGCACAAATGATAAGGTTTTAGAGTGGATACAAAGAATATCATGGTATCATCGCCAATTTGAATTTTTTGTTACCGTTAATTGCCATGCTTGGCTGGGGTATGCGCTCTCACAGTGCTCTATTTCCTCGTCTAATCTGAAATATTTGTAAATCACTTTGCTCCATTTCTAATAATTTGTACTTATAATACAAGAAACAACAGATTCAACTTACCTCCTGAAAACCTTGAAATCTAAAAGCGTTTTGCAATATTTCAGGGTATAAAAGCATACAACGAATGGCCAAACAGGCTTGTAGAGCCAATATCACACTGCTTTTTTTAAATGTGAATTCGAAAACTATTGTGCTGCACGGTATTACGATTTGTGTTGATTAGAAGCAACAAGTGCCTCATAAACTCTCGAAAGCTTTCTGTTGGCTTGTTCTCTCTTTTGACTATATTAGACCAGCTTGATATGTGTTTTATTCTTTGTGAACTGTATATCTCAACTGTAAGATAGAACATTAAACAGTAAACAATAATACTGGATAAAAAAATTCGGACGAGAATCCTCGACATGCCGGTGCCATATACAGGTAATATGACCCATTTTAAGACGTTCACACGAATGACACGCAGCTCGCTAGCACTCGGCTTTCAAGATATTTTACTCCAAAGCTACCACTGCTTTCCTTTGGGAGAAAATACCGGGCGGCTCTACAATAACCTAAACTGTGTTAACCTAACCTAACCTAACCTAAAAAACTTATTAAAAAGGTTTCCTAACCCACAGTGCCATAGCCGGGTATTTTCTCCCATAGGAAAACAATGGGAACTTCACAGTCAAACATCACGAAAACCAAGCATTTGTGAGCAAAATGTCATTCGTGTAAAACGTCTCTAAATGTATCCTTCCACCCATATAGGGCTTCAAAACTTTGAAAATTCTCGATCGTATTCTCTATAGTAGTAGATAGGGAAAAATAGAACTTCAAAGACAAGCATCTCGAAAAGTAAGCAACTCCCCTCCCCCTCCCCCCACCCTAAAAAAAACAATTGCAATTCCTGGATTCAGAACGTATCAATCCATTAAGAAACACACCTGTCCTCATATTCATCAACCCTACTGGACGAAAGGGTAAATAGTACTAAATACCATATTAGCCTTTCTTTGCCTGATTGAGACAAGTTAACATAAATTGATATTTTAGCATTTTTGTAAGTTTGTTTGTATATAAGTAAAGTAACGGTAGTAAAGAAGCGCTAAGAAAGTAGCAGCGCTACATATACTAGCGCGACAGTCGATATCTAGCGACGCTATCGCTACCGCAACAAGCTTAAAAATGTGGCGGCCACTATGTACCACTATAAAATTTGTGGTGGCGCTACAGTAGCGACGCTACCAAGGATGAGAAACTGGATCAGGTTAGCGCACTGCCGACGAGCTGCGCTTGCATGCGGCTTACGTACAAAGCGATGAAGTCATAAAAACTTAGCTCGTTTTTCAGTAGCTGTTTCGCATTGTTTCTTCATAATTTCATTTGGGTCTCCAGAGTGTCCTACATACATGTCCTACAATCATTATAGCTGCACAATAAGATGTATTAAGGTATCTACAAACTTTTTTTTTAGCTCTCTCACGGAAAAAAATTAAAAGAACGTTGGTTAAAAGGCTTGTAAAAGAGCAGTGAATTCAACCGGCAAATGACCGTATGTATCAAAAGCACTTTTAGAGCCAAGTTTATCGTCTTTAAAATACAATAAATCAAGTGAGTTTCATCGAGAAGAATATGATATTCTAAAGATGGATGCGAGCGATTGAATGCCGATATAGAAGAACTTTTTAACAAGATTGGTAAGAGAAACATTTAGGGACAAAAAAAAATTAATTTCTTTCCGGCGAAGTTATACCAAAGTAAAAGTCTATATAGAATACGCAGAAGCCATACAATTGCTCGGTAAATCAGGAAAAAAAAACATCAGCTGCTATACGCTTCGCGCGTTACAGCAGTAGAACAGTAGGGTGGCGTCCGATTCGCGTTAACTAACTTGCAGAAAAAGAACTACCTAACCGTATTCCACATGCCTAAACTGTCTCACGGAATGATTTTGTTGAAACTGGCGAAGTGTTTAATTCACATTTTTCAAATGATGCTGTAAATTTTACGATTAGGGAAACTGATATTTTAACGACAGGTACGCGACGGCACAGCTTAGGCTTAGGTGCTCTTTTAACTTCCTCTCTAATGCTTCCAAAAAACCGTTACTCACAGACAAATTTAAATTCATGTTCATCGCATATAGCGGAGTCGTAGTCATAGAGTTAAATTAGATTCGTAACTTGCAGCGCATTTTTAATTGTAGTATGCCTATTTCATTTCGAAATTTCTTTATTCTTAGTTTTCTTACCATACATACGATAAAAAGTTACACCTCATAAAATGCGCACCGTATTCCAAACTGTATTATGTCTATTTTATTTTCAGCTTTAATTTTTCCCTATTTATACCATATAGAATATAAAATGTTACATTTAAAAGGATGCTTATATAAATTTGTACAACCTTTCCTTTTCTTAATTAAGACTCGGAACAGGTTAATACTAATCGCCGAATAGTATAAATCTACAAACCAATGGTAAATATTGTCCCATATTTTTAGCTTTAAGACTGTTACTTATAACAATGAATACCTCAGGGTGCTGCTCCCCAAATTTGCTGGGCATTGCATCCACATGAGAAACTAAAGTAGTTTTGTTTGTTCGTTTTGCTCTTGTAAAAGCGGGTACAACGGTGGTCATATGAAAGCGTTCTCCCAGTAAATTGACTGCCCTGACCAACTGCGTGCGAATAGACGTGCATCAGCGCATGCAAATACTGCACAATTTGGGCCCCGCCTTTATTTTCTGCAATTTTCGTTAGATTGTCATCGTTGAAGATCCAAATGACTTATCACAATATAATCTCGTGTTACCCAGGCCTATTTGGCCCTTTGCGCTTCATGGGGCTCATTGGGCGACTGTGACCTATTTTGGCCCCACCTCTATTTTTCCCTATTTTCAGCGTTCCACAGCCAACCAACTTTTCTCAATATAATCTCGTGTTATCCTTATTTAGGCCATTTACGTTCCTAGAGCCTCATTGTGCCCATTGCGTCGACGTGGCCTATTTTGACCCCAACTCTGTTATCGAGAATTTCCTTCCGATTTTCAAAGTGCCAACACCAAATTACTTCCTTCTACGTAATCTGGTGCAATCCTGGCCCTTTTAGTCCGTAGCATTTCATTGATACAAGCTGGTTTTGACGTAGGAGTCATTATTCATAAAAACAATTGAGCTGAGCGAGTGTGCGTCAGCTGTGAAACTCGTTAGATTAGATTAAATTAGATAGGCGGCAGTAGACGAACCAACAGGCCCATTGTCAAAGAGACACCGAAACTCGCGCCTCGGCCTTCTAAGAGCTATTGCCATTAAGTGAGTAGGATATAAACGACTGGGGGAAAGAGAAGAAAAAAAAAGAAGAGGAGGGAGAAGAGTCTATCTATTCTAATTGCCTCCACCAAGGATGTTATGTTTTTGTCATATTTTGCTGGTCAGTTTGACCATTAGTCACCAAGATTAACTGATAAAGTTACAGACGGATCTTACAGGGATTGTTACGCATGCTAGGAAGAACAGATGCTTAACTTTCATCGAAGATCCGTTCAACTGTTTGTCCGTTTGTGTTCATTTTTCTAGGTAAAATAACTCAAGAAGTCACTGATAGTTTTTATGCAATCTGCGGAAATTGTTAGGAATACGTATTACGAAGAGCAAATGTTCGTGATGAGCTGTCAGTTCATTTTTGTGTCTGTCTTTAACTTTATATTTGCCAGCAACAGAACTCAAAAAGTAATGAACGGATCTTTCTGAAATTTGCAAAAATTGTTATAAGTGTTGAAAAGCACCCACCAGTGATGTGAATTTCGTTGAATTAGTCCGTCTATTAGTGTGTTGACTAATGATTGTCTTGTTTTTGTCGGAGCACTACTCAAAAAGTTACCGATGGATCAGCAAGAAACTTTAAGAAGCTGTTTTCACTGTGAAAATTCACAAATTATCAAATTTTGCTGGTGATGATAGAAAGGCTATCCTAGTTTCAGGACCAATTAAAATGTTTCGTCACCGTTGCTCTGATCGGCGGAGGTATGCGTTCTTACATTGCCCTAGTTAGAGTTGCGTTCTTTTATTCTTAAGCAGTTTTTGATCCTTACTCTCAGTATTTTCAGATAACGCTATATTTTTTATTTTCCGAAGCGTCTGTGACTAACAATAATTGTGGCCGTGTTGGTGTATGTTGTCATGGTGAGAATTACATTGGATCAAACTCTTTCAAGAATCATTCATCGATATGACATGAAGTTAAATTATATGATTTTCTTTAAAAATTGTAGCTTTTAAAGAGACTTCACCCTAACAGTCAGTATCCGCGCCAGGCAATTTTCGTTGGGTGGAGGGCTGGAAGACGGCTGTAGTACATCAAATATGGAGAGGTTTCACAAGAAATACAAACACATATGATGGCTAAACAGTAACAATATTGAAGAACCAGAGGCAGCGGGCTTGGTTCAATAGAGAGGGAAGGGGCTTGGCTGAATATGGTCCGGAGAAGCTTGGCTCCACGGCTGTTGCCCCCCACGAGAAGGGGCTAGATCCGCCAGACCACCACATAGCAACTTTTTGCTACCGCTAGCAGTGACTCGAATAATCCGTGTGCATAGCCGCGGTACAGATTCGGTGAAAAAATTGACGAAAATCTCAGTCGCTACTCCAATTTTTAAACCATAGTAAATGGTAATAGTTAACTTTCAAATATCGCTCCTAATTATGAGCAGCATAAGAACACAAAGATTGATATTCTAAGAAATAGTCCACGATGTTCTTAGACGTCATACTGAAGTCACGGCACGACTACGCAGTTGGATTAGTTGAGCGGCTCAAGGCTGCAAGCGGTAACGAAAGTTGTTACGTTGGTACCGGGCTTGACTTTGCCTTCAGCCCGCTGCACACGAGAGTCGAAATAAAAGGCCTCCGTTTTTCGTAACACATAACGCATACTGTCCATTTTTTTTGGACGGCATTTTCAGTGACATTCAACTGAGAAAAATTGGTTACTTTACAAGTAAATTAAACCTTTGCTCACATATAACAGTGTCTAGGGTCTACAGTTGCGTACAGTGGGCACACGTAAAGGTTAATTCATGACCTAACCTTGCCGCTGGTTATCATCGGGGAGCGAAGCAAAGATCGGTAATAATTATTTATTCAACGATTTAAGTATACTGTATTATTTGTTTGTCTGTCCACCTAAAGTGGGAGAAGGAGGTGCGCAATGTTCATAATTTTTTGTAGGGAGTCAGGTGGTTGACTGTGATGTGAAAAATGCTAAAAATCTAGAGTTAGCTTGTCATCAAAAACGACTGCGTTGAATTTATTCGCACCGCGAGTGAGGGTCTTATGCCACGAGGCGTTATACTTTACAAATAACTTCAATTGCAGCAAAGTATTATTTTTCTGGGTTAATAGTAGCTAGTAGAAGAATTATTACTTGTGCATCAAAAATAATTCGCATTGCACTGAATTCTTAATGATTCTTATCTTGGTGTTTCTGTTGCACGGTCTCACGTTTATTAAGACTTCAAGCGAGTACTACTAGCTTCCAGTGGCCAGCGCGCTACTGCTGGCATGATATAAGGCGCAGAGCATCTCCTACCTCACAATGCACGGCAGTTCACGCAGCCACGCCGCACAGAGCAAGGAAAAAGAGAAGACAGAAGAAACAAACACCCGTGCGAAGGATCCCCTCTTTTTTCCCTCTCTAACGCACGAGCAGGTAGGAGCCCCATGGGATAAGTCAGCTACCACCAATCGGCAGCTAGCTTCTCAGAGCAGAAAGGATGTATAGAACTACCGAACTCTACAAACTAACCTTGTCAGCAAGAAGTGCGGCCAGTTGCAACATCCCCTGTGCAAAAGGCCCTCGGGAGAGCCTTTGAGTGAGTGATGCCCATGTACATTTAGGCATGGAATAGGCCCGCCTGAGGGCTACCAGCGAGTAAGAATAGGCACCGAGCATGGGTGGAAAGACAATAACTTACCAACTTAACTGTGCGAATTACCTTATCAGCAGGAACTGCGGCCAGATGCAACAATCAGTACCTGTGGAAAGAAGCTCGAGACATTATGGGGGGGGGGAGGGTATCTTCAAGCATGAAACGAGATTACGATTCAACAAAATAATATTGCTCTCTGGGAGTACAACTTTTGGAAGGAAAACTATGCTAGGGCGATAGGGATAGCTACGCACGAAGAATATAAAGATCGTATAGAAAGATGACAATGATAAGAAAAATACCATTAAAAGAATACGCCGCTCAGAAAAGAAACGCCTGATGTACGTAAAGAAAGGTAAAGTCATCTTTGACTGCGCCCTCCACTGGGAAAGCGAGATGTACTCGTTCGTGCTGCAGATATTCCAATTTAATCAGCTATAGTCAGAAAGTTTAAGCCTACGTTTCCGAGCGGAACGATATCACAGAGGAAAGAGCAAGAGACATAGAGTACGTCGATAGAAATGGGAAAGCCATGCACGAAGGTCTTCCAACTCAGGATCAACGTGCATGGGAACAGCAAGTCGGAAAAAGAGGAAGAACAGAATAAACCATGAGCAAGTAGGAGTATGAAATCGGGAAGGAAGCAAAGTGGGCACGAAAGACAGACGTCTCGAAGGCCTAGCTGATTATTATTATATTGGTATTGTCCCGCTATTTCTGAAACTTAGACAATCAATAGCGATCTAAGATTGATTTACTCGGCTTACAGCCGGAACCACAACGTTGTGCTCAGGTGGCAAGAGATGNAAAAGAGAAGAAGACAGAAGAAAGAAGCGCCCGTGCGGACAGTCCCTTCTGTGGCCCTCCACACGGGCGAAGATAAGAGCCCCGCAGAAAAAGTCGGTCACCTCGATCGGCGGCCCACCTCGCGGGACAGAGAGGAAATCTAGAGAACCTACCTAACTTTACAAAACTAACCTTCTCAGCAGGAACTGCGGCCAGATGCTACATCCCCTGCGGAGAAGACACTCGGGATCCTTGGAGGCCTAGCTGATGGCTGAGGCAGCCTACACGACAGGTATAGGCCAACTGGCCCCGGAGAAATGCAGCTGCAGCCGACCACCGGTTGTCAAGAGCTATGCGCAATAGCGGAAGGTTCAAGGAGTCGTACCCTCCCCTTTTGGGCAAGGTAAGTGCCTCCATGGTAGCTGTGCACACCAAGTATATCACTCACCATTTTCGGGGCTCATTCCCGGCACCTTCACTACATCTGTGCAGCACGCAAGGCCTGCTGCATGTTTATACACCTTACATCAGCTAGTAGTAATAGGGTTAAGCCCTCCCCAAAATACACGGTGTTAAAAGAGAGAGCATGTCGACAAAAACGTCGAAAGTAGGCTGGCATATTTTCACACTTGATCAATGGACAGCGGCACAAATTGTCGGGAAAGAAGAAGCCTATAAGACTTCATCAGTTGGACTGAGAATGGTAAGAAGTAATGGTGGCGTGATAGGAAGACGTACCGGTGGGAGGCCAACCTGAAAGTAAATTATTGGGTTAAGCATAACAAAAAAGTAGGTACCTACTCTACAACGCAAGGACATGACAAGGAGTCAATAGACACTTTACTTTCGATACGTATATTTATAATCAGCTTTGGATTGATCTTGAAAAACTGTCAGATACAAAAAAAAAAAATTATTTGGAATACACACACAAAAAGCAGTAGCAATGACACTGTGTCGTCGCCCATTTTTGTGGAAATCCAACGATGTTAACAATGCTAATGTGTGCAAGTCAAGAAGAAAAGGTGAAAATTTCGACGTAGCGAATAGCAGAGACGTACATGCTGGTTATAAGGACCACAATCGTAAAGCGCTACACAAATGAAAGAACCAGAAATATCGAGTATATAGTAAGTCATGCTATGCTAAAAAGTCAACATTACACCAAAAAGCCGGCTGAGCAGTCCACAGAATGGCAACCCTCAACTTTTCACCGGGCAGCCGAAAACCGTTTTCGTAGCAGCATTAGAGAAATAGCCATACAGTATATGGTGATTTGCCCCTCAAATGGTTAACCGCATCTTACCCAGGATGATTTACATCGTAACTAAGAATCTTTTTTCCTATAGAAGTACAATAGGAGAAAGCACAGTCTTAGCGAAACAGCAAAGTCTTAGTAAGAAGGTGATAACTGTTTGGTGCCTACATAACACATACCGTACGTGGGAGTTAAAATTAATGCTATTTCTGCGGGAAAAGATCCCCAGTTCACTCACGTCAGGGTTAACCGCCGATATTAAACACGGATATTCGTTGGACGAGCGCTAGCTATTTGCACGTGTGCTAAATTTGCACTTTCGTCCGTTTAGGAAGCAAAATCAAATTAGTTCTAACACATGATGATGCTACAGCAATAAAAAAAACGGCAAGTTCACACATGATAATGCTACGGCAATCAAAAACATGGCATTCAGTGCAAAATAAGAGGCAGGGTGCGGACCCCGTAGCCGCTGTCTACTGTGGGTGCTCCAGATATTACAGAAGATCAGTAAGAGTATGAAAGTGCAAGGCAGCAAAGTGGGCACGAAAGACAGCCGTCCCGAAGGCCTAGCTAATGGCTAAGGTTTCTACACAAACCCCCCCTGGGGGCGCTACTGCCCATAACATAGGATGAGCGAACCTAACTAACTTAACCCTATGGCCCGTCCTATGCCTCCTGAGGGGATGTCAGGAGGTCGACAAACTATACTAGAAAGATGTCAAATGATTTAATCCGCATAGCGTCACTTCGTAAAGAACTTCAGCAGACTTTCGATTCGCCACTTAGTATTATCTGTAAGTTAGTTTAAACCTTTCCAATACAATATAAATGAGCGGTTCTAAGAGGCAAAAGCGGAAAGACATATAGTTATGCCAAAACAACCATGAAACCCATTCAGGAAGGCGTTTCTACAGGAGGATCAACGTTAATGGGAGTGGCAAATCGGTAAATAAGAAAAACAAAAGAAAGCATCAGTAGGAGAAGTATGAAAACAGAAGTAAAGCGAATTTGAAACAGTAGTTCCAAAGAGATACATAGGCTATGCTAACTTATGGGTCCCCCCTGAGGTTGCTGTTCTCTATAGCCTGGGTTACGAATACGTAGTAACATAATCTGATGGCGGCGATGGCCGACAATTTATTCTATTCCTTCAACGGAGATATGCCATTTTTGATTCAGCTTTTAGAGCATGCCAAGCGTAATCCGTTTGGGTTTGCTGCAAGAAATTGGATCCAGAGTGGTGAACCAAGTGCTTAGAACTTAAGTTCCGAGTAAATAAGGCTAAGTGAGTCAACCGAACAAACCTGAACTAGCCATACAGTAAACCCGCCGTTCAATGCAGTGATGACGCAGCTAGACCATTCGGCTGACCAGGCACATTGAGGCCTGATGAGAATAAGTTCATGCTTAGGATATGCGTTCCAGCCGCCCTACAAACTAGTAGGTATCCCTGTGGCTGGGGGAATCAAAATACCACCAACGCAATTCCTCGGGCGTGTCGCAAGAGGGGGCTAGTACAGAACCTCTCCTGGGAACTAAATAAGCTTGTAATTTACGTTTACAAGTCTTACCTCTCAAAAGTTAGAGCAAATGTTACATGCAACGGTCACTTTTCAAGAAAATCTGACTTGCAACGGTACCTAAGAACTTGCACTAACGGCTGGCAACCGAGTGCTACAAAAATTCCCTCATGTGCAGCAACGAGTGATGCAGGGTAACCCACTGCGCTTCACGTTCCTATTTGGTCCCTTCAGGGCTTCTTCTTTGAAAGAGGCGTGGTGCTACTATTTAATAGCGGGAGCGACTCGGAGACTGGGGCCTGCAGGATCGAAATGCCTCAACCCATTTCCTTCATGCGGTCAAAGCTAGGAGCGCTTACGCTTCACCTCTTTGGGGGCTACTCAATAACTATAAGGCGTTGCTAAAAGAAGATAAGAAAGGGAATATGGCAAAACACTTGAGACCGAGGTTAATCGACGCAATAGGTAGCTCAGAAACACAGTTGCAGGAAGTAGGCTACTCGATATAGGGCCATTGATTTATGTAGTATTGCTATTTCGGTTTATTATTACTTCATGGTACTCGATATATGTACCCTTGAATCAAGAGTACGGGTATAAGCAGTAAATCGAACATCTGGAAGTAAACATTTTGAACCTAAATACAGGGACTACGGTACATGAGATAGCTTAAGCCTCCCTAAATCAGCATATGCTGTTCTAAGAGAGACATATAGTAGGTACGCTAAAATAAACGTGGAACCCATGCAGAAGGTGCTCCCACACAGGATCAATGCGCATGGGCACATAAAGTCGGGAAAGGAGAAGAGAATAAAGTAAAGTAACATCAGTAGAAGCATGAAAGCGGAAGGAAGTAAAGGGGGCACGAAAGATAGACGTTCAGAATGGATAGCTAATGGTTAAGGCAACCTACACACAAACCCTGAGCTAGGTCGCTGCTCCCCATAACATAGGATGAGCGAACCTAACCCTATGGCCCATCCTCAGCCCCCTGAGGGGTGTACCTATAATCACATAACTTAAGAGAATCCCTCCGTTGATGAGAATCCCCACCCCGCAATTTGGAGATACGATGCCAAACTAATCCTACGCCCCCCAGAAGAAGTACCAACCTAACACTGGTTACGCACAAAGAGTTGTGGCAGATACACTGCGAGATCGATCATTCGCGCTTTTATTTACTGCAAAATGTAACAAGCCTGCATATCAGGTAGTGAATAAGGAGCAAGAACATTTATTATAACACAAAAATCCTACATCTGAACACAGACTTTAAAATATAATTAAGCTTTAGGCAATAAAAATTTCTATTTATGAATATAAGCACAAAGATTAATAAAAAAGTTGGGTACAATGAAAAGAAGAGATAAAGTTTACAATCAGCTGCACAGCAGAATACAGAAGTGAGAAAGAGAAACCGCAGTCTTGGTCAAAACTTCAAAAATCTGAGACAACCAAACATCAACATCCGCGTCATGCACTACTGCTAAGTCTAACAAAGGTAATGATAACTTTTGTTACCTGTAAGAGTTATCCAGAAGAACGAAATTCCTCAGCAGAAGCTATGATCATGAAGTACAGATAATAGAAACAAAAAGTTAACGACAGAGGTTAAAAAAGTGAAAGCAAATAGAAGAGCACATCTGATTACAGACACATCAAGACAGCTAATATGGTAGTTGTTCAAAATGTTACCGCGGTTAATGAGAAAAGGAAAACAATGAACGAAAGAGAGTACGATTACGAAGATATCTCGCAGCTTTCAACAGGTTTGCTAACACAAGACGAGTATAGCGCACGGCGGTTCCGCCAAAGCGCAGCAGTTCCAGGCAACAGACGCCCTTCAAGAAATCAAACAAGGTATTAAGAGACTGACTGCAACAAGGCCAGTAAACTAGTAGCTATTCTTGGAAAGCTTGCCACGATCAAAAGAAAAACATGTTGCTGTAGCTACTCAAAGGGCTTAAACCTCCAAGACCAAACAAAACTACAGCGGTGAAAAGCACACACAAGGAGCTGCTGCAAGAATCACAAGGATTAGACATCCTTTGCAAAAGTAGCTATAAGTCCATGCCCTGATGCCGCAATGGAGTATCTTTTAGACGAGCGATGCATGGATTATCAAACTTCGTAGGGATCTAAGAATATTCCTTGACCTACCACAAGATATTTTCACTAGAGTAAGACTGGGATCATTAAGCCCTCTACCGGGAGGCTAAAAAAATCTTCGTAGGAATATCACTAGTGAAAAAATGAAATGTCCAACGACGGTAAAGGGTTAAGTTGAGAAGGATTCTAAGAAACGACCGATGGGCCACAAAGACATCTAAGTCCGAGGGATGTAGGGAGTATCAACTACGGGGTAAATATAACCAAGTCCTTGAGTCTCGAAGGACATAGTAGTTTACCAACGGAGTGATAGGCACCTGGTGCAGCACAGACGCAGTCCAGTGCGCCGTTTCAGCAAAGAAGACTTTACAGCTCTGTTGATAACAGAGAATTGACCTCATCCAGTAGTGCAGGTACTCTGGAAATGAAACAGGAAAAATTAGCTCTCATCACGTCACATAACATGGGGGAAACAAGCATTTTTGTTGTTTACATTTTTTTTCTACTGAATTTTCCATCAGTTCCACTTTGTGATTCCAAATCAGAAGACCCCATTTGGTTGATCACGTCCATTTTCGAGCAATCAAGTCCTGTTTTTAGTACCTACTTCGTCATTGCTATTCCTGCAGAAGCCCATTGGGAAAATGTTCAGGAGAGTCCCGTAAACGTTGACTACGAATACATTAAAAACTTGACGTGCAGATTCAAAATTAGCATCCAAAAGTGACGTAAAAATTTTTAAACTTGATGTAACAGGAAAAAAAAACATTTGTTGGCCTGCGTACTTTACAATGAACGAATAATGAATGAAAATGACAGTTTTAAACGTATTCGTTCGCTTCATAGCGTGCGTGAAAACAACTGGTAGCTATCACCGACAGCCGACCACTAATCCTTTCTACTTCTGATACATATCCTAAAGCTCGAGTAAATTCGAAAGACAGTAGAGACGACATAACAGATCTCTGTGGATCAATGCACTTTGAAAACAGTAGCCGCAACTCAGGCGTTCCAACAGAGATGAGTGTGTAGTATTTAAATACCATATAATTTGTCGCGTGGCCTACGTGCGCTACTACGGGCAGGAAACAAGGCGCAAAGCATAGTAGGAGACAATCGAGTGGTCGGCCTCTTTCACGGCCTTCCACACGAGAGAGATGAGAGGAGTCCCGCGGACTAGGTGCGTTATCTCGATCGACAGCCCACCTCGCGGAACAGAAACGGAAATGGAGAACCTAACTAACTTTACAAAATTAACCTCGCCAGCAGGAACTGCGGCCAGATGCAGCATCTCCTGCGGAATAGGTACTCGGGTTTGCCCCTGGGGTCGTAAAAGTTAGCACATAGACCACACCCTACATGGTGTGGTCTATGGTTAGCATTAGGCAGGACTCTGCTTAGACCAACCATGTAGGTACTCCATTGTCAATAGCAAAAACATAGATTGAGCTAAAAATAAAATATGTCCACATTTGCAAAACTTTTATTATTTACAATTTGAGCCAAAAAAATGGTAATTTGAAAAAATTGAGATACATATTTTTAAAAATGGGATTCGGGAATCGAAATCTTGCTAAAAATACCGACTAGGATTCAAATTCTAGAGCAGGTGGGATTCCGACTCCAACTCCCCTTAAGCCTCCGACTCCGCAACCCTGCCACCTTGGTGAAGGTTATAAGTGATTATCGAGGAATTTCAATGGGTCTCGCAATAGAATGAGTGAGAAAAAGTTATAAAGAGAGAAGAGAAAATTCACGAGACATTGAAAGCAAACGCAGATGGAGAAACAAAGTCATGGAAGGTTAGCTAATACGATTGAAAAAAAATTTGAATAGAGGCTACCTGCATCAAGTCTTATGTTAGTTGAGAAGCGTTGAGTTAAATGAAGATCATATGAGTGGACTAAGAACTTAAGAGTAGCTGAGGAGTGTTGAGTTACGACACAGTTGTGTTACATTGGAGTGTAACCCGTGGGGGTAAGATTACAGTAGTTGGGTTCGATGAGGAGCGTTAAGGATGGAAGAGGAATGTTAGATTAAGGTCAGGAACGTTAGATTGGATGAGGAGCGTTAGGCCAAATGAGTTAAAATGGACTAAGAACGTTAGGATGGATCAAGAGAATTACGTTGGATGATGAATATTTGGTTAGATGGAGTAGGTATTATCTTACATAAGGAGGGCTATGTTACATGAGTTACATGAACCGTAATGAACATTAGTTACGATGGGGTGCGTAAGGTTGGCTGAGGAGAGATAGGTTAGATAAGGAGAATTATGTTGAATGAGGAGCGTTAGATTGCACGAGGAGAGTCAAGTTGGATGAGAAGCGTTAAGTTGGATGAGGAGCGTTAACTTGAACGAGAAGCGTTAAAGTAAAGTAAACCCATGTATTTCTCTCCCCGGAGGGAGGTTTTCATAATAAAATACGGTGACATCTGATTAGCTTAATACTATGACATGTAATGCCATCGAATAGGTATGGCGGTCCCATACAGCATGAGTTACAGCACAAACGTTCAAATTCAATGTCTTACATTTCTCTTAATTAATAGGAAGGCCTTCATCAATTGAAACTGCCACAGCACTAAATTAGTTTAGTTGGATAAGGAGCGTTAAGTTGGATGGGGAGCTTTCGGTTCGATAGAGTAGTGTTAGATGCAAGGGTTAAGTTAGATGAGATGCGTTGGTTCAGGTGAGGTGCGTTAAGTTAAATATGGCGCATTATGTTAGATGAGGGGTTGAACATGTTCGTTAGATTATAAGAGAATAGGTTAAAGGTGAGGCAGGTTAGACGTCAAGCGTTACGCTACATGAAGTACATTAGGTTAGGATAGGCTGTGCATGTTTTAATATGCATATCGAGCTTTGCATTCACGACTGCCGTTAGCTTGACGATACATGTTAGGCCCAGTAGACGGACATTGTAGAGTTGTACATAGCTCGTCAGGGTTATGTGTCTGGCATTAACTTAGACGGTGTAGGTTTCGTTAGAACAGCTATACAGTATTTGGTTAAACGAATGTAAGTTTTAATAGCGTAGCAGATGTCTGGTACATTTTAAAAGTAAAGATATCATCCACCGTGAAATTTACACGGGTCACAGTAGTATATTATATTAGTGTAACTTAAAATAAGAAGAGCATGGGATACCTAGTGCATCAACAGTGAGTCAGTTGATATTAACTAGGCTTTGTAGCAATTCTAAGTCCCATTACACCGAAGGACAATTGTTTTATCTGAGCATTTGTGCTGGAACGTCTGGATTTGACAGTTAACTCGCCCAGGTGCATCCAGTCTCAGAATTTGTCAGAGTACTAATGGCATCCATTTCGGCACGAAGACGATGTTCCGGAAGAAAGAATACGGAACACAGAATATGCCGATAGAAATTGATAATTACATTGAGTAGTTTGAGGCTCCGCTTCCCCAACAAAGGCACTACCACAGAGGAAGAAAGAAGGGACATACAGAATGTCGATAGAGACGTGGAACCCATGCACGAGGGTGTTCAACGCGCATGGAAACAGCAAGTTGGGAAAGAAAAATATCATCAGTAAAGCAATATGCAACTAGAGCACTCTGAGAGCGCATACCTCCGCCAAGAAAGGCAAAGGTAACGAAAAAGTCAAATTGGCTCTGAAACCATATTTCTTTTGTATCAACTCCAAAATCTAATCATTTGTGCCTCTTAATAGTATTAACAGTTTCTGCAATTTTTTTAAGATCCTTTCATAACTGCTAGAGTTAGCCTATACTGCTAACAAACATTATGACAAACATAAGTCAAACATATAAACGAACCAACCGATTCGCACCTAAATTTAGTCATTTATATCTTTTAACATTACAAACAACTCCTGTATATTTCATAAAGATCCATTTCAAACATTTTGAGGTATTGCGTAACAAACATTATGACAAACACAACTCAAACATAGAAACAAATCAGCCGATCTGCACTAAAATTTAATCGTTTATGTCTTTCAACATTACTAACAATTCCTGTAAGTTTCATAAAGATTCACTCAAAACTTTTTGAGTTATTGCCCTAACAATCATAAAATCAAACACAGCAACAAACATACGAACGAACAAACACATCACAAAATTTTAGACATTTACTCTTTGTGATATACCTAACAACTCATATAAATTTCATAAAAATTCATCCATAACTTTTTGAGTTATGGCATTGAGAAAAATGAGGCAAACAAACAAACGGATGGACGGATCTTCACCAAAAGTTAATCATCTGTTCCTACTAACACCACCTAACAATCCCGGTAAATTTCGTAATAATCCGTCCATAACTTTTTGAGTTATTTTGGTGACAGACAAAGAGACAAATTGACAGACTGACAGACAAACCCGACGAAAACATAACCTCCTTGGCGGAGGTAATAACAGAGGACATTGTTACGATTGAGTGTAACGGACCGCATGAACGAGCTCGCTCGTGACAGCGAGAAGTGCACTCGCGCTCTTACTTCCGGAATTGTAAAAAAAAAGGAAAATAACAAAAATAACAATTACCTTTGATGAAAAATAAAAAGTTTAGAGCTCCTTACCCTGAGCGATGCGGACGTTGGGCGGCCAAAGGCCCCGACTCCTGCGTTTGGTCTATTTATTACACCGAGTTTTCGAGGCCGAAAAATGTCAGACTATGATTTTTTTAAACAAGGCCTATTTACACCAAGTAACTTCAGGTCTTAGGCAGTTTTCCGACTCCTACTCCCGGTTCCCAAAATTCACCGGTCCCGACTCTATTACCCTGCTAAACAGTTCGGTTGACGCAACGCAAGCGTTGCCATCGTTGCACAGCAACAACAAACAACAGCAAATAGTGGTGAGCGGGCGTACCACATCATAACTGTAATCATGACCTAACTAAAACAACCAATCTTGCCCATCAAATATACTTACACAATCAGATACACTCAAGTTCCTATAAAACCCAAATTATTTCTATTATACTGAATGGCTTAAACCTCTGTTTCCACAGCAACGCCATCAAACAGAGGAAGAAATAAGATACGAATAGCCCGTCGATAGAAATGGGGAACCCATGCACTACAGTGTTGCTACACAGGATCAACGCGCACGGGAACAGCAAGTCAGGAAAGAAGAGGAACAACTGAGGAAACATCATAAGACCACTAAGGGTACTGAATAGTCAGGAGTAAAGGTCCACTCACAAACTATAGGCGAAGAGCCGTTCTCTATTGCACAGAGTAACATATAACATGGTGTGGAGCTTATGTACGTAAACAGCTTCTATTACCTGGGTCACAAAATCACTGATGATTTTCGCGATGACCAGGAAATAGAGAAAGAGAAGCGAAAGCTCCATGGAGTTGGTAACACGTTAATTCGGAAATTTGGTCATTGCTCTGAAGACGTCAAATGCCAGCTGTTCCGAACCTACTGTTACCCTCTGTACTGTAACTCACTTTGGTGTAACTTCAATAAGAAATCCATTGAGCGCTTGCGTGTTGCTTATAACGACATGTTCCGCATACTAATGAAAGTGCCTAGGTCTAATAGTGCAAGTCAAATATTTGCTCAAAAGTACACGGATTGTCTCAAAGTCAGGACCAGGCAATGCGACATGTCCTTTGTTTGTAACCTAGAAATAAGATACGGTACATCCTCTTGTGTACCATGTAGCAGTTCAGTGTTGCAATGTCTCCATGAGTATTAAATAGTTTTTTATTATTATTATATGTGATAACATCAGCCATTTGTTTGCCTAAAATTATTCGATAAGGGTTTGGGTAGGTGTGTTGAAATTCCATCGCAGATCTTGCAGCCGCAGCGAACGTGTTGAACCTTGTGCCCACAAAAGACTTTCGTCGGGCCGACCGACAAAATGCCAACTCTGTCAATCCGATAATATTGCTGAGGGTAGCGACATTAATAAACTGTCTAAAAAAGTGTTGAATATCTCAGCCACCGCTTCAATTTTTGTACTTCAGCAAGCGCCAGTAGTAATATTTCGACGGTCCCTTCCAACTCTGATCAAGTTTAAATGCGGAACGACTAATACTTTAGGATTTGAGCGCAGTGTACAAAGGCTGGCAGTCGCGGTAAAGGTAGTACAATTGGATGAACTCAGGTGGCACTCCGCAGGCAGCACGACAAAACTCGTGCGTGGGTACCATAGTCTCTAAATACCTGCTATATTTACATATTTGCAACTGGAGTACAATCTACGTCACTCCAACTATCCATTCTCTAATGTGGATGAGTTTGAGCAAGAGCTGAGCTTCCTACGTACCGTACACTGTGAAGATACTAATAACGAAGTAAAAAAGTATGACAAGTACATTCGGACAGGACTAATCGCATTCAAGCGGACTTGCATTACATTCAATTTGAAAGTACAGTAATCGTAGAAAATATGACAGTCCCAATTGGACTCGTTAAAGACTTGTCCCAGCTGACTGTGGTGGTATAGGCGGCCAATCCAGCCGAGTGTATTTCGTTGTTCCTCATGAAACCATCAGGTTGGAGTAAAAGTTTTTCCTCATTTATAAAAGAGTAATTTCAAATTATTCAAATTTATAATTGCCTATTCTTATTTTGGAGAACAACCAGACCATTTTGCTTATCTCCATTATGATCAACTTTGTAGTTTGAAAGCTGCTTTGACCCAAAAGCGACCATCCTTAGTCAACAGAAACGGAGTCATCTTCCATTGTGACAATGTTCTCCGCCACACAGCGCTACTGACCAAAACTCTCTTGGAAGAATTTGGATGAGAAATTTTCCCATCCATTATATTTTCCTGATCAAGCTCTCACGAATTACTACTTATTCCGAGGATTAGGGTAACATATCTAGTACCCGTCCACCGTGCTAGTAGCCGTCCACTCGGTACAAAAACTTCCTGTGTGAAACCTAGCAGTGCTAGAAAGCCGTGCATAGGCTCAAACTGTAGGCTACAACTTAGCTCACAGTTTGAGCCTATCTACGCTTTCTAGCACTGCTAGTTTTCACACAGGAAGTTTTAGTGCCAAGTGGACGGCTACTAGACATGTTACCCAACAAAGACATTTAGATGGCCTTAGGAAGGGACTGAAAATAAGTTAGATTCATATTTCACATCAAACTCAAAGAATTTTATAAGCGAGACCTTTCCAAACTCGTTGATAGAAGGAATCAAGTTATAGAGAGCAAAGGATGTTATTGATACAAATAAAATTCTCAACAGTTAACAGTTTTTCTTCATTTCCAATATAAACTTTTGAATCGACAAAAACTTTTGCACCGCCCTGATAAATACACGAGCTATAAGCAGCAATTGCGCTCCTTGACCAGGCAAGTAACATAAGAAAGTAATATTCAGAACTTACAAGCCACCTTTATCAGCCGGGGCTACAAATACCAAACAGTCAAAAAACACAAGAGCACACGTCCAGTTGCTGCTTACGTACCTGCTGTTGACTGCGTCTTGCAAACCCGTGAGCATCTCCCGCAGCAGGAGAAGCCGGCTTTTGTCTACGGTAATCAAGCCACTGCTGCCAGACGACACGATGTCTGCAGGAGGTAGAAGAGTACCCAAAGATGCTTGGGTATCTGCAGCAGCCGCACCGGTGCCAAACAGATTCCGTCCCCTCATGGGCTTGGGGGTCTCGTTGCCCTGCACCAGTAGGCGAGATAAGACCACATTAGTCGCGTGTCCCACGACAGCGCAGAGCAATTTAAAGGATAGTGCAAAATAGATGAAGTACCTAATTATTAACTCTACAAGACCCAGCATCCATTACAGAGGCATTTCAAACAACTCTATTGGTACGGGAGAAAGAAATAATATTAGTCTCTACATGGCTAAAGCAATTTGTCAGCGTATGTCGTAAGTACATCGTACATGTGTCTCCAATATGAATAAATTTACATAGTTCTACCACAATTTTGGTTGCCCTCTATAGTTGGGATTTCGATAATTACGTTGCATGTGATTATTAACCTTAGCATTTTTACCGTAAAGGAAAAAACAGATTCTCAGTTTCTCACGCGTGCTAATCGTAAAAATTACACGCCCTAAAAAGCGGCTAGTTCAACTACCAGCTTAGTGAATGACTATACTGTACAATAAGGTAGCTACGTGTGTTTTTTTTTTAATTTGTTCCAAGTATAATTTGAATCCTATACCGTTCACTTTTACATGAGCTTTCACGTGGGCAGGCCGCAGGCACCATAAGATATGGGACTGGATGGTCCATTTAGGAAGTAAAGGGCTGAGGAAAACGTCGAAGAAAACGCTCACCTGGTTGGTATGGAGGGGAGTGACGTCAGGGTCTCTGAGGCTGTATGATACAAACTGAGAAGCCCCTTTTGACTGGCCGGGCTGAGCGCACTCCAAACTCCAGAGCCCGTCACTGGACGCTGGCGGTGCCTGATCAGATGCACCGACAGAGGAAGCTTCCGATGCAGGAATCTGCACAGCGGACCCTGCCACAGCCGCAGATCCGGTCGATTCATTTACAGCAAGCGGCAGGGCAGCAGAAGCACACATCTTTGGGAGATTAGTACCGCTGAACACTGTTGCTGGCATCGGATGTCCGCTTAACGTTGTAGTTGGTCGAGGTAGTACGCTGCTAGCACCAGACACAGTGTCATGAAGGGACAAGTCAATGGTGACGATAGCATCACTGTGAGCAGAAACGTCAGTTGCACCATTGACATGGACATCAGGAGCAAGATCGTCACTGGAGTATAGTCGTGGCGAATCGGAAGATAGATGCAATGGTCGAGCGCTGGACTCCAGGAGTACAGAAGACGGATCGGGAGCACTGTTTGCTTTCACAGGCTCAACTTCATTAGTCTGCTTCATGGGAGAGCAGCTTCGCTCATTCACCTGGGAGCTGCAAAGTTCATCCCTAAAAGACGCGTCACGTGTTTCCACACTCTGGCAAACACTCTCAAATACCTTGTCGGGATCGGCATCCTTTCCAGAGACTGACTTGGCCAGTTTTACTTTAATTTTCCTAGAATAACTGACCTCCCCGGAAGACTCGCTGGAAGACCATGGTCGATCAGGTACCATATCATCTACAACTTCTTCGACATCACTGCCCCGAGGGTCCAACGCAATGCCAATTTGTCTCTGCTTAGGCGGCGTAACTTTGGGATCCTGACTTACGTGCAACATACAGTCAGTTGGTGCCAGGATAGGAGATGTGTCACAGACATTGGGCAAATACACTGCATTCGAACGTTTGCTGAGAGAATCAATGATATGAGTGCTCTCGAATGGTCCGTCACTCTTTGGATGCGGTCGGGAGACGCCAATGGCACTAACATCGCCGTTGAGCATGAGGGAAGACGGCGACAGCGAACCTGGCGTGTTAGGAGGCACGACAATTCCTTTCCGGTTCCCGGGAGCATCGTTACTACATTTGCTGGCAAGTGCATCATCAGCTTTAGCGTCAGGCAGCGCTTCCTCCAGAATATTCGCTAGTTTCTTCAGTTTAGAAGATTTGTGGCTACGATCTTCAGGTTTGCTTACATCAGTAAGTTCCAGGACTTCATTTACAGGGCGGACGCTATTCGGCTTCACATTCATAGGCCTCTTCGTGCTCTTACTACACCTTTTAGCGTTGGGTTGTTTCTTCGTCTCCAACGGCGACGCGTGATCTTGTAATTCTTCTTCTCTCTCGCACTCCATGTCTTCCATGAAATATAGAGATTTATCTAAAGAGCTGTGAGTCGCGTCCCTTAAAACTTCCAAAGACTTGTCTTGCTCTACCGTTGCACTAATTGCATCTCTCCCCGTGCCCCTTTTGTTTCGCGAGTTCCTTGTCTTCTTCGTGCCAACTTTTGAAGTAGCGTCACATTCAGACGAGCGCGCGTAATTACGATCTGTCTTACGGCTGCGTAGCTCACGGTCTGCTTTGGGCGGCGGCGATACCTTGCGAACGCGTTTCCCTCGGCTTCTCAGGGACTGATACAAGCCAATCTCATCATCGGAGGAAGAATCAACAGTAACAGATAGGGGTGATGGAAAGCTGGATTTAGCCTTAGTAGCAGTTTTGTTTTTTCGACCTCGTGTAGCTTTAACAGGAATATATTCTTCTTTAATTGACTGCTTTCCTACTTTCTTATAGTCGTAGTAACTTTTGCCGTAATTTCGCCTTGAGTATTTGCGCAATTCTTTTTTATTATTGCGTCCATTGAGCCAGCTATGACCGCTGGACGAGGCCACATCAGAGTAGACGGTTCGGTGAGGTGAAGTGAGAGGATCACCTGCCGAAGTCTCGCTTACATCCGAGAACAGAGTTCTGCTCTTAGCTTCTCTCTTCGCTTTCTTCTCGGCAGCAGACTTCTTACGGGACGATAAGGTACAATTTACATCTTCCGTCTTCCTTTTGAAAAATTTAGCACGAGGCTCAGCATGACCAGAATTATTGGAAGAGGAAATAAGGAAAGTGGCGCTAGAACGAGCGCTTGGAGAACCAGGAACGATTTCTTTGGCCTCGGTTTGGTGCTGTTTACGGAAAATTTCTCTCAAGCGGCCACGACGTTGTGAACGAACACAGGTTTCATCAGCATCTTCACTCTGACTATCGGCTTTTGCCACTTTTTGAATGGCTAACTTCGGTGCCGAGTCCTCCGTACAGGAATTTTCAATGGGAATACAGTCACCAAGAGTGAAGTTTGAACCAGTCAAATTTTCCGTATTCATATTTTCAATGGGAGGAGTATCATCAAGCAGTGACATGGTAGAGTCAAACAATTTCTTTCTACAACCTCGCGTCTTGATTTTTGAAGAATCAGGAGGCTGCATGGTTGTCTCTTTTTTCTTTTGGGTGCTTTCTTCTCGTAAATAATGAGCAGGAAGTTCGCTTTTGACTCTGTTTTTTCCTCTTTTCCGTTTTCCTCCTCCACCACCACTGCTACTGCCGCCAGTGGTGTCTGTGAAAGAAAGACTGGTCCGCCGAGCGGTTTTGCGCCGGGATGGGGTTACGTTTTTGTCACTGGATAGACACTCGTACAGCCTTACCCCACTTCCATAGCCGTCTGACTGATCAATGTCACTGGAATTAGACAATTTGAGCTCCTCGGCAGACATCGCCGTAACGTTATCCAGTCCTTGTGCAAATATATCAAAGTACTCAGATAGGCCCAAGCTAATGGTATAGTACCGATCAGTACTATGACACGATTGGATTACAATAGGCATACCATGACGATATCTAACGCCAGTGTCCAAGTCTGTCATGGTTTTAGGAGAGCACAATACTTGCTGCAGCTCAAGTAACTTCTCATTGGGCAGAACGCCTGCTGCTTGGGTCGGTTCAACAGTGCCAGGGTCGTCAGTGTCGACAGCAATATTTTCATTGAAGATATTTCCGTCAGTGGTCTCACCATCATCAGTATGAGCTGTCCGAAGCGCGCGATCAACATCGGAAATGATAGCACGTGAGGCTGCTAAGCTGTCACCAACAGATGTCTCTACCTCCAAGCGATGATGACTCACCATAACATGATCAGCACAGGGGCCATGTTTGCTTTCCGACTCCTTCGGTTGATCAGGTACGATGGATGATGAAACATTGCAGCGAGCTCCACTACCTTCAGGTTCAGCATGTTCTTCCAGCGCGACCCCCTCAGAGTGCGACTTTATATCACCTACAGTAACGCGAGTATCGCACGTTGAATTAACAATGGGATCCGTTTGCGGCACTTTATTGTTCATTGAGCAGCTCGTCTCAACAACGGTAGCATTTGGTGGATCGGTTACTTCAGGATCAGACGAAAAATCTTTTTCCAAGTCAGGTAACTCCTCGCTAGTTTCAGCAGTATCTGTAGCCGTAAAGAAGTGCGGTTTGACAATGGTGGTGTCCTTTGCGATAGTCGTAGCACACCCTAGAGCAGCAGGCGCTGGTGCAGTATCGTCATGTGGAATAGTAAGAGCGTCATCAGGGTTGGGAGCGTGCGTATGATCCAAATCGGACACACCGCGCGAGAATGGAACCACTTCCATGGGCATCGCATCTTCTCCCTTCATTCCGCAAGGAAGTGAATCCACATCCATCGCAATACCATCACCAGAAGCAAGATCTTCACCTTCAATACTCATGGTTAGTTTTTCATCCGTAACAAATGTTTTATCTTTATGCTCTGTGACACTACAAATAACAGAAGTTACATCCACGGAAGCCACGTCTTTGCCAACACCTCCACTGGATGTAGTAGCCGCCTGCACGGTTGTCGAAGGATCTGTCGGAGCATCACTTGATACGACATGACTGCTTGCTACATCCAGGCGACCAACAGCTCTCGGGAGCCACTCTGCACTCTCCCGGGAGCGATCGACAGCTATCTCAGCGCATGCCTTCAACTGCTCAGTCTTTGCTCTCTCACAGCTTGTTGTATCTGCGACCGCAACACAATACTCTGATGGAGACACGGGATCACACTCCATAAAGCCGCAATTATTCATATTCGACGGGCCTGATTTCTCAACGGCAGGATTTCCGTTGGCAACCAACGCATTGAAGATAGCAGGACTGCATTTATTCTGCTTAGGCGTACGCTGGGAAAAGTTTTCACTATCGTATTTCCGCTTCTTAGTTTGGGGTTCAAGATTGAAGCTGCCACTGGCTTTATTTTCGTATCGTTTTTTAAAACGTTGAGAGACATTAGATTCAGACCTCTTCTCCGGAGTTTCAATTGCTCTCTTGCATGAGCTTCTCTCATGTTCACCTTTGAAAGATTCTTCCAGGGACGACATCGAGCCAATGTCAGCGCAGACACTCAGGTCCGAAGAAGCAGCAGTATCTCTCAGGCGCTCAACATCGTCATTAGCCGAACTTGATGCCCTTTGATTTACAGATTCTCTATTGGGAGTGCTGAAAAGAAGAACATTCTTAGCATCTTCATCATCAGGAAGGGACAGCTCAAGAGCAGGAGTATTAACAGTGGATCTTGTAGGAGGGCCACTCGATTCTTCTTGCGCAGGTACGGCATTCACATCCGTGGGCACCACATCGGGCACGTCTTGGATATTAGTGGGCACCTCTGCAGCGGAGCAATTCTCCACAGAAGTGGCGGCATTTGACAAGGTATTCGCAGCTTCAGTAGGCTCTTTGCGGACAGTATCGTTCTGCTGTTCAACAAGCACAGAAGCTGCGGAGATAACGTCAGATTCAGCACGTTCGCTAAGACTCCTCTTAAGTTTCCTATTCAGAGACAGACGACTTTTACCAGTATGTTGGCGTGCGCTATTATCGGCGGTCGCTGTGAGCGAAGAGGGTACAATATCATCTTCAGTGGCTGATGAGTTATCATTTGAAGTTTTAACATCAGCACCTTCACAATTTTTGTCCTTAGCAGCGGAACCGTCAGCATGCGCGATCGAGTGGCGATCAGAGGTGGGTGGTATAGTAATCTCTGGTACTGATGCAATGGTTGCAGCAGGTAACATTGCAGATAATAGCTCATTAGAAATCGGATTTCCTTCATCTACACGTTTCAGAACTACAATGGGCATGAGTGACTTTGGAATATCACTGGCAGCATTAGTTTGCTTTGAGCGAGTTTCTATGCCATTCACACCTAAGTTTTCATCATTAGACAAAACAGAGCAGCTTGAATGCTGACTGAGAGCAACGACCGGGGATTCGGAAGAAGACGAACTAGGATATATAGTGTTCGAACCCTCCGGTCCGGCACTGCTAATGACGCGATCACTCTGAATTGCCTGCGCAGGGGTGCAGCCTACAGATGCTTGCTCAACAGTATCAAGACTTTTGGCGGAACTAGCAGGAGTGGCTGGAGCAGCGGTGGCGGCGGTGTGAGGCGTAGATACCAGGATTTCCGATAGACTTCCCGTGGAGACAGACACATCACTTGCTACCACGGCAGGAGCCACATCACTGCAATCGTTACAACGAGGCGTTCCAGCAGACGCAGCCGACACATCACTTGCTACCACGGCAGGTGAGGTTTCGTACGAGGACCGTTGTTCGGGAGGTTTAGAGACAAACGTATTATTGGGTTTGGCTAAAGCGCAATCATCAGCAGGGCCGGGCTTGTTATTCACCATGGGAGTCGGACGATGCAGTGATGGTGCAGCGCTACGAGGCCTACCGTGGGCAGGAGGCTTAGGAGCAGTACAAAGTAATGAAGACTTGGTGACGTGCTGTGTGGTTTGGGAGGGAGGAACAATACCGTCGGAGCACATCTCAGAGGGTGGAGTTGACTCTTCTGTGGAATCCAAACAGAGGTTTTGTTGAGGTGGGAACAAATAATACGTACTATCCATACAACCTACATCAGATGGTCTGTAAAATTCTTAGTGCAGCTCTTACGCTTGACGTTTCGCGTAACTAACAACTGGAAGGTCGGTATAATGGTAATTTACAAAAAATGATCTAAGATATACAAGTACTGAATTCAAGCTTCCCTCGCCGTTGCAAAGGCATTTCAGAGATGAAAAGAAAACAACATGGGTCTGGTATGAGGATTTACGAGTAGCTAAGTGGAACCCATGCACGAGACCGTTCCCCTAGTGGACCAACACCTACAGCAGAAATGTCTGTGTCAATAAGCCTCGCCGCTACTCTGACACCTTCCACAGCCGCTGGCAACCATCTCGCGTATCTGACCCACCGAGACAGTGTTCAACATTTAGCTCAATTAACCAAAGTGACAAAGCTGTTCTAGCAAGACCGTTGAATGTAAAGCAAAAGACACGTAACAAAAGTCTGCACCAGGACGGGAGCTGGATGGAGCAGGTATAATCTTTGTTTTATACCTTTGACGTACTAGCGAGTGTTTCTTGATGTTCTCATATAATGTTGAGAGCGTTGCTTAAGCCTCCGTTTCCACAACAAACGTGATCTCACAGGAGAAGAAAAAATCACATATAGTACTTCTAACACGTCTAGACTAATTCTGAATTCCCTTACTTTTTAGCATCGTTAACCTTTTGTATGACAAACTAAACGTGGAACCCATGCATGAGGATGTTCCCACATAGGTTCGATGTGCTCTCCAATCAGAAACAATGACAGGCCGTATTTCAAAAAGTAAGAAGAGACTGCGATGTGGCAGACTGGAACGACGATAGCAACGGGGAGGAAGGTTGACTAGCGCTGAGAGCCACAACCCCCCCTCACACTCAAGACAAAATACTGACTAATATCATATTACCTACGGTTAAGGTAACAAAAACGGTCAAGTCAGCTTGACTGTACCCCTTATTGGGAGATTCACACGCACTGGTTTGTGCTGCAGATACAGGCCAACTGGCCGTAGTGGAGTGTGCGGCTGCAGTCGACCATAAATCGTTCAGAGCTATGGCGTTATCCACAGAAGACTGTAATGCAACGACTTGTGTCTTCCTCCCTAAAACTGGCACGGGTCATTACCCCTGCAACAGCTTCATAGACTTCAAATGCTGACCAAATACCTCAAACGACGCAAGCTCGCCCGCATGGGTGGTATTGGATTTAGCCGTCTTCAGTATCATGAGCTCAGCACCCTAGGCTGCTGCTGCTACAGCAGGTATAAAGCTCCTCCGCTTCTCTAACCAGTCACAGTAGACAGGCTAGAGAAGAAGAGTTTTACACCAGCGGTAGCAGCAGCCTCTAGCGCTGAGCTCATGACACTGAACTCTGCAAGTCGAATGTCAACCCATGGAAACGAGCTCTTTCGCGCCTGACGTGTTGATCCAGCAATTCATTTTGGCACAGCTGCCATGGGGATACTCACCTTTCCCAATAATGAGTAGGGTTGGGGTGGGGGCACGGGTCGTTGCATAAGAACCTTCCGTTGATAGCGCCATAGCTCATCACGATCACTGATCGAGTGCAGCCGGACATTCCTCTAGGGCCAGTCGGCCTATATCTGCAGTACGAACAAGTGCATGTGTGTTTGCCCGTAGTGGGTGCACACAAGTTAACTTCACCTTATCCCTTTTAGCCCAGACCTTGGGGCTTCATAGCATCAGAGAGCCTCCCTTTCTCTTCCCACTGGGGCAGAAGATCTCAAGCCAAGTAACCAGGCAAATAATAGACAAACTTTAAGGCATGAATACTAGACGATTGGATCAAACTCATTTATGAGGTAGCTATAGGAAGATAAACAAGTGATTTTATCGTTGACACTCCAACAAGTCACACATACACGCAAATGTGGCGCTATTATTTTGGTCACACACACGTCCCTTTGATTCAGCCTGGCTGCCTAGGCGAAGGGGTCGTACCAAGCCAAGCACGGCACAGCCTTCCGGCAACAACATGTTATTCTTAGTTTTCTCCGCCACGCAGTAGACTTCTCTGAAGGCTTGCGGCCACTGGTCGTGGGCTTTATGGTCAGCGGCAATCATAGTTATTGCAAAAAGATATTTTTTCAGTTGGAGCGAATGAAGTATAGAGCCGCAAGTTTTCGTAACTTGTTTGGGGGAATTTCTAAGTATATTCAGCAAAAAACCGCGGTACGTCTGACTATGCCGTTTGAAATTAGGGAAAAATAAAAGAACACCAAACTTTTTGCGCTAAAAACGAAAGGGAAGCAAGCCACGGATGATATATACAGTACATATGTTTAGGGGAAGGGACGGTGCTGAAGACGGCAAGGACTACTGGGCCAAGAAAAACAAGTGGCTCGCGCAAGGCCGCATTACTTCAGCTTCACTATCAGGTAACAACAAATAATGGGATAACTAATCAACAGATGGAAATGCCATTCATATGTTTACGCCTTCCTGCCTTCAGCGCAAAGCACCAGACGCAAGAAAATATCGAACAAATAACGAGTAACTGCAGCAAAAATATCGTCAGAAGACTTTGAAGAAGAGATGACAGAAATAGAGCACAAACGGAAAGACACGAGGACTAGCTATCAAGGGGACATTTCGTAGAACCGTGACACGAAACTCAAGATGCAAGTAAAACATTAAAATGAACAGCGTGACACTACGTAAGTAAGCCTGAGCAGCAAAGAATGCAAGGTAGCTAGTCTATATATTAGCCAGACTTACCCACAACGTTGGTGTGTAGGCACGCTTCCGTTACAGATGCTTTGTAAATCGACACGGCTCTTGCCGCATTTACTTTGGAAGAAGATTGATCTGCGAATGAAAAAAAGCGATCTAATTACTATTGTGGTACGATTATAGAAATTCGAAAACGTAGCACAAAGGGAAAAAGTGTTGCGTGCACACATACAGTATTGGCTAGAGTGGGGGAACACGAAGTGGTTCATTTTTGTTACACATTTCAGTCTCTACATGTCACTTAAAAGAATGAAGTTTGACTGGCGAGATAAGCTCAAAAATGACGTATTAAGTTCTGGTCTTGACTGAAGTCAACCGTTGAAGATAGAGAGAGGGGGTAGTTTAATCATGGAACACGGTCGTGTGGTAGGCTATAATATACCCACGTGGTTTTTTCGATTGATACAAATGTACGAAGGAAGTAATAGAAGGACAGAAGAAATATTAGTATTTCTCAGTAGTTTGGTACCACACAAACGAACTAAACTGATAGCAAGGTAGTTTTAGTACGTGAAAATATTCAATGAACAGAAACGATGTATTTTTTATATAAATAGGATGAACATACACAATATTTCATGAAAGAATAAGTAAAAAAAAAACACTAACATTTCTATTTTCTTTCCAAAATTCCTAAAAGTTCAGTTTCTAGACAAAGAACATTAAAAAAGCTAGACAACGTACGGAAAAGCCGACATTAGGTCATCTGTGAAATTGCCTTTCATTTATCTATTAGCAACGCCTTTTTAGCCTTAGCATCATGCCTAAGCAACACCAACTAGCAAAATGTTAATAAGAGCATGTAATCTGTGAATTTAAAACTCATAAACGCTATCGCTGAACTTCAAGTGCCCTGAATGTTGCTGATAGCGCTGTAGGATTTATACAGAATTGGAAGGAAGCAGGGACAACAGATTTTGGCCCGTATGCTAAATAGGGCACTAGCACTTCGAAGTAGCACTACGCACTACAAGACGTAGTGCGGCATGGAACACTACGAAGTGTAGTGGCCCCCTCCACATTTCGTTTGTAGTGCCCACCTCCACACTACAGGTTGGTATGCGAATCGTGGCAAAAAGCGTAGTGCGCACTACAAAAATCTGAAGTGTCATATATACCGCACTATACGACGACACTACGGTATATTTCACTGTTTACTTTGACGTCAGCTATTGATTTGTTTGGTTTACAGCAAAGGTTTCATCGAGTAAAAACCTCTGGAACTATATGCCATGACTACAAAAGTGTTTCGCTTCAGTGAACAACATGTTATTCTCATGGGAAATATTTTCCTTGGCGCAGCTCGATATCATCCAGACGAATATATCTGTCGAAAAGGATTTCATTCCATCAATGCTCTTGTGACGTGTGACGCGAATGAAAAATTC
>LQNS02277718.1:3492721-3504700 GCA_001587735.2 Parhyale hawaiensis | reverse complement strand
ATGCCGATCCCAACCAGTCCCGGTGGTGTGCATTAACATCACCCACAAAAACAAACGCTGCCCTGGGATCCGTGCTCTGTATCGAGGCCATCGCCGTCAATAAACAGTCATAAAGAGAATCATCAGTTGCAGAGAGTGTCCCACACAAAGTCTAGCCCATACAATCTACCGCAGCCTGTTGCGAGAGGGTGCATCATAAAATTGAGAAGATTCGGGAATACTTGATCGTTCAGCTGGTTTATATGTACTTTCTATGAGGAAACCACTTGAATTGCAGTTAATCTGTATACAGTTGAAAATTCCGGGACCTACTGAAAATAAGTATCAAACATACAAACTGCCGATTAAATTGTCATGACTTCATTTGATATGGTCTGTTTGCCAACATTCCTCCGACTGAAACAATAGACGTCATCATTAATCAACTATTAAAAAGTTTCATAATAGCTGCTTTATTCAGGTTTCATTTTTCAGTCCATATATTTACAACATAGCCTAATGGGTATGACCTTCGGACCACGTCAGCACACATTTTTACGGTTTAAAAAAAGGCTCGTTAGTTGTCTCACTGAAATTAGACCAATAGCTACTATACAGGCACAATGCTGATACAATTATTTTATTTCGGAACTGATGTCATATATACACCAATGTTATAAAATACTTATTAAATACTAAACATAATAATAACATAAATTTCACTGGTGAAATAGGGTAGAATAAGGAACTATCGTTTTTAGACGTTTTTGTCAAACGTGTCGATCCTTTTAGCACTTCTGTTGTCACAAGCCCACTTTCTCAGGACGCGGTGTCAGCTTTTCCGGTATGTTGACGTATTACGCTGAAATTTAGCAGTGCTACGAGTCTAGAACGTTTTTTCAGTTATAATAGTAAGAATATGGAATTTAGTTATCTATGAGAATTTTTAACTTCTGTTTCCATTCTAACTTCAAAGATCAAATTATTATCAATAGTTATTGCGCACAGTTTACTCAGAAAAAAACATGTTGAGCATATATACTAAAAACTTTACATATTTGGGTTTTGGTTATTCTCACCCATAATCATGTACGTAAGTAAATTCCGGGGGGAACTTCTGAAAACTGTGACAAAGTATTTCACCAACTCAATTCCCCTATAATCTTGGTTAATAAAAACTAAATTCGTTCATTGTTCCATCATGGAGAACGTCTGCCTGACCTATGCTCGTATCTGGAGCAGCATTACTGATGTTACAAACGTGACGTAGGCTCGACCACACGTATTTTTTTTACGAGTTTCCGAGCATCAAGGTGTTATCTCTGGGACGCGGTCGTCTCTTATCTGCCCCTCAACCTCTTCTATATGCGAACTTATATCCCAGTGCAAAAGTCTCTGTTTACGTAATTCTAAAATTCTGGATTTAGGTAAAAGCACCCATAACATGGGTAACTATCACAGAATCCCTCTACATTTTTGGAACACAGGTTTGAATTGACCGATATGCAAAGTGCAACACCTCTAATACTTCTTAGTTAGATTTCAGTTTTACCACCGTAGCCGTAACTCAGCCGACTCAACAGTGAATTTCATTTTTAAATTATTATGTCATCTGTAGGAATATTTCATCTCGGCATTCCTGCCGGAAGGATTCAATTTGTGTCAGTGCGCTACTACTGGCGGGAAAAGGCGCAAAGAATAGTAAAAGATACTCGAGTGGATGGCTCCTTTTGTGGCCTTCCACACGAGAGAGACTTGAGATGTCCCGCGTACCAGGTCGGCTATTTCGGAACAGAAAGAGGAAAGTAGAGAACCTACCTAATTTTACAAAACTAACCTCGTCAGTAGGAACTGCGGCAAGCTGCAACATCTCGTGCGGATAAGGCGTGATGCCCAAATATATTGTGGCAGGGATAGGGCCCGCCAGAATATACCCCTGAGGGCAACTTTTCCTTCATAATGATAGGTTTAAAAGAGACTAGCTCTCAGCAATTTTGTAGAAATTAAACCTTTCTACGTTGAACATCTTTTCAGAGTTTAATTGTATTCCAAAACTATGGCTGCTGATGGAAGGCCATTCATTTATTCGTTCAATTCAGCCACAAAGTTTCCAACTATAAAGCTTACAGAAACTTTCTTACAGAAAACACACAGGGATTAGCTATATTGCAAGCGATACACAGCTAGATATTACCCTGCCAAGTACTCCTAAAACATCATCCAGCAATAAGGTAAAGTATGCGACTAAATAGAAATAGCTAGACCTACCCGAGGGAAACTCTGCTGCGCTGTAGCAGCGTCGGGGTGGGAAGCCGAGCGAGGGCCCGTTGAACCTGAGGCGCCTCCACCACCGCTGCTGCTGCTGGCGTTGCGATGGAGAGCGGCGTTCGTGCTGCTCGACGATGCGATGGAAGCTTTCCTGTATTTGCGGTTGGGGGTGCCAGAGCTGCGGCGGCGGGGAGTCCCAGCAGACTGCTTAGGCTGCGCTAGAGGAGTCCTATCTTCTACCTAAAATGCATAGTAAATCTACTCTCAGTGGTGCTTGCTTATTTTCACTTCATTACCTCCGCCAGGGAGGTAATGTTATCGTCGGGTTTGTCTGTCTCTCTGTCTTTCTGTATGCCCGTCTGTCACCAAGATAACTCAAAAAGTTACGGACGGATTTTGACGAAACTGACAGGGATTGTTAGGTGTGTTAGGAGGAACAGATGATTATCTTTGGTGAAGATCCGTCCGTTTGTTAGTCTGCCTCATTTTTCTCCATGCCTTAACTCAAAGAGTTATAAACGGATTTTTATGAAATTTACATGAGTTATTAGGTACATCACGAAGAGGAAATAACCAAATTTTTGTGATGATCTTTTTGTTGCTGTGTTTGATTTTATGCTTGTTAGCGCAATAACTCAAAAAGTTTTCAATGGATCTTTATGAAACTAAACTTACTGGAGGTATTAGTAATGTTATATAATAAGACATAAATAATTAAATTTTGGTGGAGATTGGTTCGTTCATTTGTATGTTTGACTCGTTTGTCATAATTTTTGTTAGCAGCATATTCAAAAAGTTTTTAATGGATCTTTATGAAATTTACAGGAGTTGTTAGTAATGTTAAAAGACACAGATAATTAAATTTTAGTCCAGATCGGTTGGTTCGTTTGCATGTTTGACTTATGTTTGTCATAATGTTTGTGTGCAGTCTAAGTCAAAAGTTAGGAACTAATCTTCAAAAAATTGCAGAAACTGTTAATACTATTAAAAGGCACAAATGATTAGATTTTGGAGTTGATACAAGGAAAATCATGGATTCAGAGCCTATTTGACTTTTTCGTTACCGTTGCCTTACTTGGCGGAGGTATGCGCTCTAGAGTGCTCTAGTTACGTTAATATTCTTAATTAAAGCCACCTTCCAAGAAAGGAAGAAAGAAGGGACATAAAAAATGTTTAGAGACGTGGCACCCATGAATGAGTCTATGCACATGGGAACAGCAAGTCGGGAAAGAAGAGGAATAACACAATAGAGCATTATCAGTAGTAGTATGATGGTGGAAGGTACCTAGTAAAGTAGGCACGAAGGTGAGACATCCCTAAGGCCTAACTAAGGCAACCTGCAAGGTCTTCCTGGGGGCGTTGCTCCCAGTAACGAGGTATGGGCGAGCCTTCTTGTTCAACTTAGCACCAAGAAAGTACTATCATTATGTTGGGGACCAAGAAGTTGCTAAGAGCAAAATGACCTTCAACGACATGCAGGCCAATATCAGTTTAGATGCTTGGCACTACCTTTGCCTGACATATCTGAAGGCCCTACTACACGGGCGGGCCAAGTTCGCCAGATCGCGCACAAAATCTAGAGGAAAAAGCTCGCTATACATTGAGGGGTACTTTCAGTAAACCTTGAAAGAAAAACGCACAGCAGTATTGCTTAATGTCATGCTTCCAAGTCTTAGTTTTCGACGCTGAATACACACAACACGTTACCTGCTGTCCATGCCAAAGACCGCGTACCCCTGGGACAACAGCGATTACAGCACGGCCTCAAGGACTCTATTCCATTAGCTAATTGTCTCAGCCTTCCTTGCCACAATACGGCGCTACAGAAGAGAATGAGGAAGGGACAGACAACATATAAAAAATTAGGAAACGAAAGATAACCGCTTGCGTAAAGAGAAATCGGAGAAAGAAAATGTAGCTATAACAGAATAGGACGCTACCTATGAAAATGCAAGATGATACTAGGAGGAACCCAGACGAGGAGAACGAACACAAGTCCCAAAGGGTTTACTTAAGTAGCTAACAGTAATCATTATATAGGACAGTTGATGCCTCTAATACCAGCACAAAGTAGCTTTTGTAAGAGAGGAAAAGGAAGGGACAAATAGTATGCAAAGAGAAACGTGGATCCCATGCACAAGGGTCTTCCCACACAGGATCAAAGTGCATGAAAACAGCAAGTCGGGAGAGAAGTCGAAGGACAGAACAAAGTAACAGCAGCACGAGTATGAGAATGGAAGGAAACAAAGTGAGCACGGAATAAAAATATCCCGATGGCCTAGCTGTAAGGTAACCTACAATGAGTCCCCTAAGAGCGCCGTTCCCCTTATTACAGGATGGATGAACGTAATCCAATAGCCTACGTCCCGTGAGGGAAGTGTTATCATTTTCTTGCAGCAAAGTCAGAGCGAAAGGTAACTTCGGGTGCAATAGGATCGACAGTATAGGCCTACTAAGGCAGTGGTCTCTTATTCATTCAATGCTGCCTGAAGAAGTAATGAGCGCTCCCACGCAAGTGGCACTACCAGAAATAGGCTTCATTAGTGCAGTTAGGAATTTACGAGCATAGAATAATACTCCAACATATAACATAAAGTGGACACACGTACAAAGGTATAACTGTATCTCAATTCGCCAGTACCGATTGTCACTTCAAAACCTTGCGACTTCCTTAACTTAACTATACGCATACTGTTTTAGAGAACATAGACTAGCGTACATATTGTCTGCGACCGTTCCCCCTAATACAAAAAAAAAGAACAGCAACAATCAAAGAAAAAATCTGAGGAATAGTAACCGCACTCACAAGCAACTTGGTGCCGTAGAGCATCTTAGCCACCGCCTCCAGCTCGGGAACTTTTGGCTCAAACACAAGGCGGTACACGGGGCTGGGGTGGCGTAGGTCGTTGGGTGATTCCTGCAACGTTTGACAGCTGTCAAGGTGCTACGCTGGAATTACTAAACATACTTACCAAAGCCTCTTTGGCAATCGCAACGATGTTTCAAAGAGGAGATATAAGGGACATGTAGTACAGAAAATAAAATAGGAAGAACGCAAAAAGGACTGCAAGTCCGTAAAGATGGGAAGTATATATACGGTAGTAGTAGAAGTGCAAACTTTGCTAGTTATCAGGGACACGGTATCTCTATCACGTCGAACTATTCCTGTGATTTACCTAACACAGGCTAGTGCGCCACTAGGACGCGAGGTATGTCTCGTTTTAAATAATCAAAGATTTTTGTCTCGGCTTTTCTGCCGAGAGGTCTCAGAGTGAACAGTGCGCTATTCACAGGAAAAAGGCGCAAGGTGTGCATCTCCAACCCCCCGCCACGGCTGAACGCTTCCGCTCAGCTACACCGCATAGGCGAAAAAACGAACGAAAAGAGAAGAAGAAAGAAAAGCGCCCGTGTAGACGGTCCCTTCAGTGGCCCTCCGCACGGAAGAAGGTAGAAGCTTAGCGCAATAGGTCGGCCACCTCAATTAGCGGCCCACCTCCCGTAACAGAAGGGGACGTATTGAGAGCCTACCTAACTTTACAACACTAACCTCGTCAGCAAGAACTGCGGCAAGCTGGAACATCTCCTGCGGAAAAGGCACTAGGGACCTTTGGGTGCGTGAGGCCCAAATACATTGTGGCAGGGAAGTAAAGATGGGAAGAAAGGAACAAAGATCTTTAGTGGAAATGCGAATTTAGAAAAAAGTAAACTGCGTACGAAGTCCCTTTTGGGTTCGACTAGCAATAAATTCACCTTCACTTTATATTGCAGACTGAAGCGTCAGAGATAAAAGAGCCCAGCGGCATCACATCTTTCCATCGAGGCGCCTGCAAACCTTAGCTCCCCTCATTGTTAGAAAAAAGCGTCTACAAAACCAAGTCTGTCCCTACAAGCAGCCGGCCAAACCAATGCTCGAGAGCAGAATGGGAGCGCGAGCCACAATGTTACAAAAGGCAACCTACTACTCTTCACCCGATTTTTTTCCCAAAATGTGTGCTGCATTAACGAAACACATTATGGCCTGAATTTTTTCTAAGTAAAGAATGCACGTTAGCAACAACAAAGCAAAGGATCAACTCGTACAAGAAGGTAGAAATGGTTTGCAAGTAGCAATTATTTCTATTAAAAAAAATAGTACGGTATTTTTATACCTACCTGTACATAGTTGAAGTCTCTCTGCCCACAGAGTTTTGTGTAATCTATAAAAGGAAGACAAGAGGGACCTGTGGTGTGTGGATCCTTCGTTTCATACAACCCCTTTTAACTATAAAACAAATAAAGACGAACTGCTAATTAGCAGTATGAAATATATGTAATGCATACCTACTCCACAATAAGCTTCAGCGATGCGTTTACATGATTATTATACATGCGATGAATTCAACCACCGTATCCGCCGAAGGGTGATCGGTACAGAGCTGCTAGTCGGCTCGAGCAGGAATATCATATCTCGACATCGGCACTCCTCTGCCATACAGTACGAGTTGGCTCAGTGCGCTACAACGAAAAGAGAAGAAGAAAGAAGAAACACTCGTGCGGAGGGTCCCTTCCGTAGCCCTCCACACGGGAGCAGGTAGGAGCCCCATGGGATGAGTCTGTTACCACCATTCGGCGGCCCACCTCGTCGAGCAGATGGGGAAGTATAGACAATCTACCTGACCATACAAACTAATCTTGTCAGCAGGAGCCGCGCCAGCTACAACAACCCCTGCAGGAGAGGCACTCGGGTGAGTGGTGCGCGTAGCCTACATATTTTAGCAGGAATAGGGCAGGCTTAACTATATCTCGGAGAGCTTGCGTCTACATGAAGCTCGCGGTTGAACATGTATTACATACATTTACCACAGCTTTGGTCATAATGTGGGACTTAATACAGTAATGACTTCCCATTTTATTACGGTCGCTACATTACTTTGCACGAAACATAAAAACTGTTAACCTTGAGATACCGAAAGATTGTATTGTTGGTACGAACAACACTTCCTTTGGCGACCTACATACAGGATGCAGGGCACAAATGGGTTACGCGAATCAAGAACCTTACCAAAGGAAACACCACACCGACAATGTAGAGGAAAGCGTTAGCTTCGGGCAAAAGAAATAAGTTCAGAACCGTACCTGTGAGGCGCGAGAGGGAGGCGACGTAAAATACTCGAGCACAGGCTTGTTAAGGCCAAGCAGGAGGATGTCAGAGTAGAGGGTGTGGACGAGCTTTCCGTCGAACACTTCATCAGTGTACACGACGAGCGTTTCCCACACCCGCTGCGGAGAGGCAACGCTGGGGTCCGACTTGTCACACAGGACTGAGAGCGTGCCGCTGCCCAAGTTGAAATCCACCCACAGCTGCTCATAGGAGGCTACGGCCGGCTTCTGCACCGGCAAGCAGCCGATGGTGACGGTGCTCGCTGCAAACGTGTACACGAGGCGCTTGTTGCCAAGGAAACTGTTGAAAACGTTGAGGAAACGGCGACAGTCCTGCAAGATACGTAACGGGGTCAATGCCACAAATTTCTTTCTTCAGAGAGATTCATCAAGTATATAATGACAATATAACTATGTACTGTATTACCAAGTTCGATGGAGAGCAAGAAGCAAAAAGGGACACTATATTATGCAAATACCAAAGGCTATGCTTGAATTGCTCTTTAAGTGATTACTTTCGAAATGCCAATGTTTCAATACTAAGCTCACATAGTCATGCCTATAGCAATTCAAAATGTCTATAAATAAATACATACAACACATAGCTAACGGATCATTACCTAAATGTTACGCTACAAAGCTGATGCCAATCATAAGACTGGAAAATTTAATGTAACTGATACATAGAAGACATAACTGATATTACCTGGATGATAAGTTACAACACTGACGCCAATCATAAAACTGTAAATTTAACTAGCGTCACTAGCGTACAAGACTGAGGCACATCATAAGACTGTCAAGTCCAACTAACGCATTTTACTACGAAATCTTAGAGCTGGCGGGGCATTAGCTACTTTGATTCGTGTCATACAGAACGACTTGAAAGACAACTTCTCATCGCAGGATATCTGGGCGGCTGAAAAACACTCACTAGGAAATAAGAAGGGTGCAATGCAGAAATAATCACAATAGGGTTATTGGCCCGGCTACGGGTTAAAAACACAAAAAGAGAGGAGGAACTAACGGGATCAAAGTCAGAGATGCGCGTGAAGAGAGCCTGGTGCGTGCAGGGCAGCTGCGGGAACCATTGGGTGACTTTGCTGCTGCGCTCGTTTGCGCTGCTGAGGCGGAACAGCGTCTCCAGCAGGCACGTCTGGAAGTCGTAGTCACCGGCGCCTCTCAGGCTGTCCGGCAGCTGGCGGCTATAGGCAGTAGAGGGTATAATGGCACATATTGCAATTCAAGATTAACTTTTGTTCTCAACGTATGTGAACGATAAACATATTTGAATTAGACTTGGGCACAGCTCGGTATTAGATGCAGGATGAAGGTTACCGTAGATTATACAGTGGGGAAATTTTCTGCTAAGAGACAAAGGTGTGAGGAACCGAGGGCATTCGCAGCAAAAGTTGCATTCAGTAAATAGGTTGTCAACAGGGCAACTTGACACAATGTGGTGTTCCAAGGGAAAGAACTAGAGAGAACACGCAGTACCTATGCCAAGACAAGTGCTGTGCATGAGACCACCAACCACATTGTTGCTAGAAGTAGTAAAATGAAAGGGAATACAGCGCACACAAAAAAAGAAGCTCCTATATGCATGGCCAAGATATGAACCAAATCACTCAAAATCACAAATAGACTAGGTCCTATTGCTAATAGACGAAACCCCTAGAATCTTCGTCAAAAATCACAGGCACCTCATACAAGAAGCAACCGGTTCAAGGTGGCAACACAGAATGTATTTGTCAACAAGATTATAAAATGTCGACAATATGGGTCAACGATGGGTGGGAATTTTTGAATTCAACAATATCCAATAGCTTACACAAATGTATTTATTTTTCGTGCTAACAAATGCTTTACTTGCATCACCATCAACACTTTGTTATTGTTCGAGATCTATTTGTTATTTGGACAAAACACTATTGAAGTTCACAGATGCTTCAAATAATGTCAATAATACGAGGAGCTCAAGACTTATTTAATCATGGGAATGGTAAGTTTTTATCACTAAGAGCTACTAATGCTTTCATTCCAAAACTTTGGAAAGTTTTCCCTTCGTGCTATGGTGGACAGTGGCCCTCAAAGTACGATAGAAGTCTTAATAAACAAGCGTTCCTTCGGCATTTCTTGAAGCACAAGTACGCTCCAAAAACTACTAACAATTTGTGAAAATGAAACTAGTAAACTTTGCATTGAATATAATACCGTGAAACTGTCTGCATGTGCATTAAACCTACGAAACAAAAAACAAACCTGCCGGCCAATAAAGTGACGTATCACAATGGCGTATTGCTCAATTGCGCAAACAACTTCTCTTATCTGGGCCACAAAATCACTGATGATTTTCGTGATAACCAGGTCTTAGAGAAAGAAACTCGGAAACTACACGCCGTGGAAAACATGCTAGTTAGGAAATTTTCGGTCACTGTTTTGAAGATGTCAAGTGTCAGTTGTTTCGTAGCTATTGTTACCCTAGGTACTCTAACTCGCTTTGGTTGAACTTTAAGCAGAAGACCATTGGGCGCCTACGTGTGGCTTACAACGACATATTTCGCCGGCTTATGAATGTACTTAGGTCGTATAGTGCTAGTGTGTAGCTATAGCACTACCTACTCACTGTTCGAAAGTCAGAACAAGGAAAGGTGCTTTCAGTCACCAAAACAGGATAGAAAAGTCAGCTAATTTGCTGATATACGTGGTTTGCACTGGCCCTGGCTGCAGACTGTCAAACATGTTACAGTGCATACTCTTACCAAACAGAGGCCAAACAATGAGCCGAAACGCAGTGTAGCGTGTACTGAGACTATCAATCGCTTTCTGTATCTAATTTAAGTCTAGTGATAAGCTTTGTTTAATATAGCTATTGTACCACCCCTGTGAGTACTTAATCAAGTTGATTGATTGATTGAGATGTATATAGCTATATGTTGCAAAGGTCCAATTTTAATGGCAGTAATGATCCAATTTCTTGACTATGTAATACGAAAGTTTATGAACAACCACTCCTTCAGAGCATAATGATGTATTTGCAAGTACATCAAGACAGTTATATTGAACAGCTCAAGCCCCAGTTTAGACTACAAAACGATCAAACAGTGGGAGAAGAGACATATGGCATGTCAACAGAAACGTGGAACCCAACTTCCAACACAGGATCAACGAGCACAGTAACAGCAACTCGGGAGACAAGAGAAAAAACAGAGGACAGTAACATTAGTAGGCGTATGAAAGCGGCAGGAAGCAAAGTGGGTACAAAGAAACGCCGGTTCAAAGGCCTGGCTAGGGTGTAGGTAGTACAGTAGTTATCTTCCTGTGGGTGTAGCCAAACCAAACCTATTCTTAGCTGATCTAGCACATAATTTGAGGTAGCTAAGCCAAATACCATTGCCGAGACTGGGAAACCTACTTTAAATGACCCAACTTTCCCTGCCACAGGGAAGAAAAGGTTGAGTGCTTACAATGCGGCGATGTTAGCAAGTCGGAAGTCGCTCCGGCGTCGCGACGAGCACCGGTCCAGCAGAGCGTTGAGAGCCTTGCAGCGGGTCTGGCGGAACATGTAGGGCAGCGAGGCAGACACGGTAGTGGCCAGCAGCCGGTGGCCCAGCTTCTCGAGCAGCACTTCCGCCGCATATGGGTAGGCTACCACAAATTTCTGAACATAGCGATTTTTATCACTTGTCCATGTCACAAAAGATATTTTATATATATAAACAATTTACTTATATTTTATAGCTGGCAGTAGGTGGATAAACAGGTCCCTTCCCAGAGAGCAGCCAGGACTCATGCTTCATCGTCCTATGAGCTAGGCTGTAGGTAAGTTATATCAATATTTCCTTTCTAGATAAAAAAAGACGTGATGTTCCTATACTGGCATACATCACCAACTTCTCAAACAGCTGGGTTCTTAGATTTGATCGCAAACTACCACTAAATTTTGAACATGCTGCTACTAGGGATGTGCCGAATAGTGAATTTTGCCGAAACCGAATATTCGGCCGAATAATAAGTTTCGGCAAGCGTAAAAAACGAAAAAAAAACTTTAAAGTGACTGGAGTAATAGGGTGTCACTTATTTGAGGGTGTTTGTTTTTTAGATTTGTTGTTTTCAATTGGGACGAGTGCGTTTCTGGATCCATATCAATTAAAATACATCGCATGTAAAAAAGTTTCGAAACAAACTAAGAATTAGGACTGCCTCAAGCATATTAAAGTTCTCGTTTTAGCCTGAAATCAGGAACTTTTTTGAACTTGTTTCTGCTTACCAGGAATACGATTGCTACGAGTTTTCCCTGCACCAACTGTGTACATGCTCTGAGTTTTGAAAATGTGCATTGGCACGGGCAATAAGAAATAAAGGGCGCCCGATCTTTTTGGGGGCAGAATCACAGGCAGAACAGGTCCTGCCTACACAATACAGGCGCTGCAGTACCTACTTTTTTTATTTTTACCTTACGGTCAAGAAGCCGATTATATTATTCCCATAGCTATTACATTTAGTGGGACACAGTGCCTGGCGCGATGGCCATCGCCGATTATATGATGGCGATGGAGTGGAGACGATCGCCATCGGCCGAACTACGATTTT
>LQNS02277718.1:3421279-3436968 GCA_001587735.2 Parhyale hawaiensis | reverse complement strand
AGATTCGATGTATGGAGAAGCTAATACTCGTACAAATCAGACTAAGCCTGCGATGTCTTCGTTGTTGGAATTTCAACTGTCCCTGCTTAAGATACGTTTGCCATCTTCTGCAACCCGGCCTATTTTCTGCCCATCACTTTCAGTGGAGCTTGAGAGGACAACCAGAGCCTCCAATCTGGGCTAAATTCCGCCTATCTATTTCGTAAAGAGCGTGACACCAAACATATAAATAAACAAACGACGGTCATTCTTAGTATTAGATTAGATTACTAAGACTTTGCTATTTTTTTACATTTTCAAGTTGTCTTAAACTTTTGATCAGGAGAGTACATGTTCAAGTCATTCTTTTCTAGGGCTCAGTTTAGAGTAGGTCGTAAATGTTATGACGTTTTGCTCTTGCCGCAGCTATACACATAGAAAAAAAAATGACAAGGAGAGCTATAAAACAGTCTCCAGTTATGTCCTTCTTTTTTCATTGCTGCTTTATTAAGCTTTTGGCATTGAAGTTGGACAAAATTCACAAGGTTTACTCGGCTACTCAGAGCAGCATTTCCTTTTGCGTGCTGGGAGTCTTTCTTTCTTTTTCTTTATTTATTTTTTTTGTCTGTTTGATGAGTTCCTTCTTAGCGCCATCTTGGCGGCTTTCTTCCTAGCGCCATCTTGGCGGTTGGCGGAATTCTTCCTAGAGCCATCATTGCGGGTTCATTGCTAGTGCCATCTTGGGGTGCTCACTAGCGCGATGATGGTGAGTTGCTTCCTAGTACAGTCTTTGCGGGGTGCATCCTAGCGCCATCTTGTCGGGTTGCTTCTAGCACATTCTTCCCCGTCGGGCACGCTATGAATAGACCTGTTCTTTACAACCCAGTGTAGGGAGACGACGGTATTAGCTGCATTGGAATCCCACTGCCTACCTATGCGCTCGAGGGCTACAGGTCATTTCAGTGTCTTATCTGCTGGGTTGAGAGTGGTTGCTTTGTGTTGAGATGTAGCTATAGCATGTTTGTTTCTATTGTTTTGTCGTTATGAGATGTCGATATCATTCACTTGTCAAATAACTCGTTAGTGTATATGTTACATTAGAAGAACATGTGACCGTTTACGGCTAAAAACGGTCATTTGGGCAAGCCGCAGGAGTAAGCGCAGTAGTTAAACTGGATGTCCTCTAACTCGAAGGTAAACGTTTTTTACACTTTCCAAATGATTGTGTTGCAACCTTGTTACCCATCTCAGTTTTTCGTGCTACATTTAATTAGCCATTTTAGGGGGAAAAATTGGTAAGTGTTGGAATTTACGCGCAAATGAGGTACACAAGCGTACAAAGAGTAATTACTTGTAGCAATGTTGACCAAGGATTTCAATGAGATTTCAAATTAAGGTAAGATTATTTTGATTTACCAGTCACTTCTGTCGTGGCGGGCTGTGTGTGTCCAGATTCCCAAAATGGTTTGGCACCGTCTTCTCTTGGTAAAAGTAAGGTCACCATAACCGTATACACCAATTCAGAAACACACATGCACTGGTTCGTGCTACAGATACGAGCCCTTTAGGGCCAAATTATAGTGTACGGCTGCAGTCGACAGCAGGCTGTTTGGGCCATGGCTCATATAACAACTGCGCCTCCGATCGTATGGTTAACACCCACCCACCCCCACCCTAGTATATTGCTTACTTGCATACTTAAGGGAGTCTATCATGTATCCGATGATGACCTAGTGTTGCTGTCTTCGTCTCGGCCGGTGAGTACGCCTATGGCTTCAATATACAATGAATGACAGAAATGCTGACCCCGCATAGTCGAACACTTGCCACCCTGGCTTGGGTTAGAACGTCCGGCATCGTGACAGCGAGAGAAGCAGCATCTCTAACGACTAAGCGCTCGCAGTCCTAATGTGTGTGGGTGCGTTTTAATGGAGATTTTGAAATTTAGGGAAGAGGCTACCAAAAATTGCCTATTAATGGAGAATACTTTAGTTATTGTCTGTATAGGTAACACTAAAATGACGGTGCGTAGCTCATTTCTTACAATACATATGAAAATACGGTACAAAGATGTCATAAGTCGACACAAAATACAGAAACTGAAAAGGCAATTACTTTTACATAAGCACTTTCTTCTAATTTCGATCCTCGGATGGAAGTCTCGGTTAGCAACAGTATATATCTTTTCGACTTGAGTGGTCTGCTTTTGAGAGAGCAGTCACAGTTACATTAACAGTGTAGGTATTTCGAGAAAGCAGAAGACTTTGAGTTTTCTCAGAGGCTGAGGATCGTCAGGCTAGCCTCTCGGCCAGGAAATTGAGCCCCTATGGCAGTGACACAGTGGCTGGAATGCAGCATGTGGTATGAGGCCGAGAGTTACATAGCGTTCTCATGGGAATCAAATAAAAAAGACGCAACGGTTGTATCAAGAAAGCGGATCCTCCAAAGGCATAGTAACCTATCAGGCTGGGCTAACCTCTCGAGGGCTAAAACTCATCTGTGGGTCTTTCTGAGGGGAGATTCTGATTGGGCAGGCCCATAGTTTGGAGGGCCAAAAGCGTCCTGAATTTTACAATGCTGTAAATTGTGTTTACAGTCTTAACGAGACGATCGCAGCGCTTACTGCTGCAGCCCCGCGGCTGCTTATTTTTACTTGGCCTCTGCGGCCGCCGTTTTTGTGGCCTTGGTGGAGACTTAACTTCCGTCTGCGGCAAGTTGTTTGTGTTCTGTGGTACTATGAAATGCATACAGTCAGAACTCGACTCTTTGATTGGATCCGCCCCACTTCTAGTCTTGGATAGCACAATAATAGGGAAATCGTTGAGTATGTAACAGAAAATCTACAGGCTCGCGACAAATAGCCACTACGGGAACTAGACACAGCGAAGCCTTCATACTTTACCGCGTATTCTGATCCTCCCCTAACTTCTCTGGGAGTATTGCACCGAAATTTCGGGGTTTACACACTCCAGAAAGCATTGCCCACCCAAATTCAAATCCATTACCACTGCTGGAATCATGACGCGCTCTATACCTTCCATCGAATTTCAAAGCCCCGCTCGTGCAGAGTGAACCTACCGCTCTGTGAGCACGGAAGCCTTCACGGGATGTCAATAAATGGCGCGACTCTCGTATATTCGATGAAGCGCGAGCTGTGTGTGTTTACTGGGAGGAAAGACTGCGGATAGTCGGGCAGCCCGACCCCTACCTAGCTCTGGAGCTTCTGTTTGTTGAGTGAAGAGTACAGAAACTGAGAATCGAATGGATGGATGGATTGATGGATGGACTAAGGACGTTCTCGACTGCTGGCATCAGAAGCTGGCCAGTGGGATGGTCAAATGTTGACCTCGTGCCTAGAATTATAGAGTGAAGTGTGCAGAATCGGGATGCCGCATGTAGTGCAAATATAACGGATTCACCACTGAACTTCTCAAAGGGACACTTTGTCACAGGGGTAATCGACGAAAAGTGCTGAATCTAAAACTAAAAGACTATGGATGTTCCAGGCCGATGGCAACTATCGAAGGCAGCTCAGTGGAATGCACAAATGCACGACTGGCAGCGATGAAGGTAAAACCAGGCAAACAGAACGCTCTGCACTGCGAATATGACAGGTTGGTCGACGAATTTTTCAGACACAAAACAGAAGCGTGTTGCCCAGTATGGCTACCACCACCTGAGGAGCGATGACCGTAGCCAGCAACATGTGGTAGCTGTAAGGGGTTTCTGAAAGCCGTAAGACTTCTCGGGCAGTGCTTGTGACACTACGTCAAATTTAGAACAACGACTTCCACTGGTGCACCACGCGTCACATTCGAGTTATGATTGTAAAACGCATTTGGCATCCAAAATGGAAATGTAAAAAGATGAGATGTTCTAGAGTACCCCGTGTCAACACGGTTTTTAGCAGCCTGCAGGCAATATTTTCTGCAAGGTGCAGCGAACAGCAACGAACTTTTGGTTATTATTAACGGCTTCCAAGTGAAATAAACCACATTTTTGTACAAAGCAGCAGAAGGCCAAAACCACCACCGCTATAAGGAATAAAACGAACCGTCAGTACCACAGTCTTAACCAGGAAGCAAAGAGCGTAACCGGAGGACTCATGAAAAATTAGCACCTAAAAGTGACGTCATCATCGACGAATCTTTGGCTGAGCAGCCTAGGAGTATTTATCTAATTTACCCCCCAAAAAAATCGTTTTAAATTGCGAAAACCATCTCTATTGTATAAATAAATAATGATAATATATATTAATTCGCAATTATCTGTAGAAAATTGCAGTGCATGATCGTGAAAACTCTCACAGCACTAGCGCCGATATTTGTTCCCTTCCGGCAACCTGATTTAACTTCTTTTTCTTGATTGAAGTCTTATTTACACTTCATATTCAGTTCACAGTGCTCTTCATAAAATATATATATATATATATTCCCCTCCAACAAATATAAGCACCATTATAGCCAATTCTTTACGCGAGAGAAACCACAGTAACAGTTAGCCTATTGCTCGAACTTTCTGTACTTGGCGACAACATTTTGCGGTATTTTGCTGCGCAAGTAGCTGGCCAGTCATGAGCGGGAGATTGAATGAAATAAATCGAAAAAATACGGTGGTATGTTCAAGAAAACAACCTACGAATGCCTGAGGTCCACTTCGACTCGTCGATTTGATGTAAATTTGCTACGTGCGGTCACGGCTAAGTTTTATTTCAGTCCTATTGAGTCCTCCCGTTGCATTCTTTGCTTCCTGGTCTAAACAGTCGCCCCGAGTGAGAGAGTAAGCACTAGTGTGTTTATATATGAAAGTCTCGCGCCCCAATTGTACGAACAATCAGTACCACAGCCTCAACAGTGGCCTCGGGGGACTGAAATAGCAAGCACTCTATATGAAAGTCTGGCCGCCCCCCCCCCCTCCCCCTCCGCAATTGCAAAATGTGTTTGATAAAAACTCGTGCCAAAGCAAAGCCTCAGCTCTCGTATTCTCCCAAGTTGCTTGTTTTTCGACGGCCAGTTTTGACAGCCTGCCAAGATCTTCGGCGACTGGGCGGTAAACCGCAATACCTTCCGAACATTTTGAGTAACTCCCTGGTATTTACGTATCAGACAACAAAAATATCACATTCTTATAAGCTTGCGCCAAGTGAGAAAGCTCAACCCTCTAACAGCAGATAACTCGTGTATCTATTTTCAACGTATTTAAATTATTTTCGCTTTCTCGTGTGAAATAAATCTTTCTAATGTTTATTTATTTCCAAGGTAAGTCGCCTAAAATTAAAAAAAATGTTTTTTCTTATAATTTAGCATGCATTACGGAGTCGTAACATAAAATAGTACTAACAATTACACAGCACAGTATTAACAAAATCACTTAAAGAAAACTATATAATTCTATTACTTAGATGTAAACTTTATAAAACAAATCAGACCACACCATACATCTGTATGGTGTGGTCTGTGAGCACAATAATAGCCATAATTGAGAAAATAAACTTATTAATACTAACAACGAGCTAGTTATTAACATACTACCTACATTTGGCATTTCATTTGTGAATGAATGCCAGAATGTTCACCAGAAATACACGAGTTGGTACAGCTTCATTTGTACATGTACCCCAAGTTCATCAAAAATACTGCACACCTGGTACATATCTAAGCCAATTTGTAGGAAGCTCATTTATCAAAATAATAATTTATGCAAATATAAATTACGTAATATGTGAAGTTAACGTTCACTTTTAAATTCCGTACTCTTGGGCTCTGATGATTCTGCAGGTTTGAATGGCATTGATTTTTAATATTGATGGATTCGAACATCTTAACTATTGAAGTATGAATACACACTGAAAGTATTACAAACATTATGCAAGAGTAAAAAACCGTTATATGTTTGGAATGTGTTTTTATATCGAAAAATTGAGATATTCTGGCGGCACTAGCATTTTTTTGTCGCAGGCCCCGTTTATATGAATTACCGTAATTCACTTCAAGAAGCTTTTTCACATTCAACTATCAAGTTTAATGAAAACTGCTAGCAGTATGTTCTCAAAACCTAGAGTACCAGAGTTGATGGGAGTCGTTGCTGTAATGTTAACAAATTAACGGTGAAGTCTTTTATTACCTCTGATTATTAAGCCACGCCACCGCAGATTTGGAGGAGTTTCCAGTGAAATTTTCGAACTTTGAATGATGGAGTACGAAAATTAAGAGGCGACACTGAAGTTAATTCAATTAATTAATTTAATTTATTTCTTGCATTTTTCACTGGTTAAATAAGCACGTTATACGTGACATTGCACATAGTTTTATTTCTATTATGTAGGTATACGAGTAACTTCTGTAAATGTCAAATCTAAACCTTTTGTATTTTTTCATCGGTATTGAGCTGCGCGTTCTCTTCGAATGCAATGAAGACAATTCTGCATCGGAACTGCTCGTGTGGAGTAGGATTTAATGTCGAGCAGGTCTCAAGAAATAATAATAACACGAAAAACACTCTGAGAACGCAGGCCTCCACCAAGCAATGTAATTGTAACAAAATTTTGAAATAGCCTAGAATCTAGGATTTCTTTCGGAATAGTATCAAAATTGAATCCATATACCATTTCCAACACTTCCTGTGATTGTTATGAAGAGCCATCCATGTCTACTCTAGTTACTTGCTAATAGAGAGAAAAACAGCCAGCCAGACAAGCGGACGGCCGGATCATCATCAAAACTTAAAATCAATAATATATTAATTACTAATTTCATATAATTATTTCTCTGCTGTCTCTCTCCATCTAATCATCTGTTCCAGTTGACATTGCTAAAGTTATTATAATTTTTATCAACACCCGTTCGCAACTTATTGAGCTACGTTTCTAACAGACAGCAAATAAACAAGCAAATGACGGAAGACACCAAAACGTAATCATTAGCTCATCATCATATTCCTAAAAGTTCTTGTAAATTTCATTGTGATCCGTGCCACAGAGTACAGGAACTATGCCCGACCATTGCATTTTGCGCTGTTACCAACAGACAGAATGATGAACGCTAGCAAATGCATAACCTCTTTTGGCGGAGGTAATAAATCATAACACGTCTTAAATGGATGTTGTCCATGGCATAAGAGCGCACAGTATTCAGAGGTTTCACATAGCCTATATGCTAAAAAGTGAGGAGGTTGGTAGCTGGGTAGAGCGGTTTACAAGCATAACCAACAAAAGTTTACAATCATGAACAAACAAAAGTTTACAATCATGAACAAACAAAAGATTACAATGATGGATAAATAAAGTTTACAATGATGGATAAATAAAGTTTACAATCTAAGACCAACAAAAGTTTACAATCATGAACAAAGCACGCATATAGGACCTCGATATTGAACGGGTAAATAACTTCCGCAAAAAAAAGATGAAATGTAAACTGCACGTGTTTTGATGCTATGGTTTTTAATTCATATAATTAACTATGCATAACAGTAAGAAAAAATTCTGCGGCCCGCAGTTTCCAGAACTGGCGTCGTTCATAATTGCAAAGAGATTATAATATACATTATGTGAAGAGCCCTGGGAACTGAATATGAAGTGTAAATAATATGGCTGCACTTCAAAGACGAAGTTAAATCAGGGGGCCATATCAGTCCAGGAATTTACCTCTAGTGCGTAAAAAATTTCTACCAGCCTCCACTGCAGTTTTCTAATTAAAACTGTTTATTGATCAATTAGTATATATTCTCTTCGTTTATTTATGAGCTTAAGGGATGAAATTCGCAATTGACGACAATTTTTCAGGCGAAATTAAATACAATACTCATAGGCTGCTCAGCCCTACAATTCGTCGGTGCTGACGTCACTGATGATGTCACTTTTCAATGCTAGTTTCTTGTGTGTCCTCCCGTTACGCTCTTTGCTTCCTGGCTATACCCAACATTACGTTTTTGTGTGTGTGTGTGTGTGTGTGTAACAAATCAGTTGTCATACGGCGGTCACTGCAGTGGTGTGGCGTTGGCCTGATGCGGCTTTGAGTGAAAAGATGGCACACGACCCATCAGAACGTTCGCGTATATTTCAAAAATAGATGCAGTACACTACGCATCAAAAGCACAGCTATTCGCGAGTGAAAGTTCATGCGCACTGCCGATATTTTGTGAGAAAACCATGAAATATTATCGTCATGTTACAAAGATAATACAGTTAATAGTTCAATACTGAAAGGGCATAAGACAGTCAACTATAGTCACGGCCGTACATCTATACATGTATTTCTTACGACCTCATACAATACACTGCTTAGTCCTATGAAGACCATTCGTCTATGCACTAACTTCGAAAAGCAAACATTACCCAAACTTTTAGAGGCTGCAGACGATGTTGTCAGAGCTGCCAGGGAGGGAAAGAACGCGCGGCGCCGTACGGATAACAAGAAAAAATTTTTATCGGAATACGGAACTGCGCCGTCAGCGAAGAAACGACTAAATACCAAAGCTGAAAATTAGTGTATAAGTAACGGCATTTGCGAAGACTAATTGCATAATTAAAGTAACCGTCATCGGTATCGCCATCATTTTTTTTATTATTAATTTACGCTTCGATTGCACTTTCAAAATTAGCTTAAAGCATGAGAATAATTATGGACTCACCCATCAGTGTGCTGTTGGTGAGGATGCGAAGAAATGATGCGGGATCCATGCTGACGGTTAATAATATATATACGGCTTTATTTCACTTCACTCGATGATAAATTAGTATATTTCGTTCAACTATGAAGAGTATATATATCCCTCGATAATTTATAGTTAAAGTTCACTCGGTAGTCAACAGCTTTGTTTCACCCACTAATGAATAATTATTATTTTATCCAATAATTGCTGATATTACTTCACGTGATAATTAATAGCTTTTTTTGTCTGTATTTAACAGAATAGTTAGCTCAATAATTAATAGCATTATATCACCCTTCAATTAAAACCATTAATTCACCAAAATAATAAAGTTTCGTTTCATCTGGTAAGTACTACTTTATACACCTGATAGTTACTAGTTTTATGTCAGTAAATAATTGAGAACTGTAATTAAAACCATTAAATAATGGAGGAAATAAAGTTGCTTGCCGTTATTTGAAATCCCTATTCTATATATAGCCCTACCATACACGCCGAAACACCTTCACACATCCATTAACTTTTACCACAGTACCAAAAGTCATCCTGCATCGCTTACGGAGTCACCGTTTACAAGCCTTACGAAATCATTACTGTATATGCACTCCATAATATCTTCACATCAATTAACTTCCATTTTAATAGCAGAAATCAGCGTCCAACAGTAGACTGCTTCGTTATACCTGCTGTCGCGTCAACGAACGCTTATACAATACGAAAATCGGTTTTCAAATAGTAATTTGGTGAAATAGTTTACCGCGACATTATTACAACACACGCGCAGCGCTGCAGCTATAGCAATACACTTTTTATTGTGCAATAATTATCAGCTTGGAAATACTATGCTATGTTTAAAACCAATGCATTACCAATCGTACACACCGCAATATTGTCACAGCGCTATACTTTTTCTGATAAATATTACCATCAGTTAAATTGCACAACTTGTGTTCAGAATTCCCCTTCACTGATTTTTGCAAATCACAAAACTATTACAGAACCGTGCTGTTTATGGAAAAAAATATAAGCATATAAACTGTCTAATTTGTGTTCACATTGCAGCCTCAAGCGTCCAAAGAGAACCTATACACTTTATGTAAATTCATTGCTCACTGAACTGGCAAATCGCACACTTGGGACAAGTTAAATGTTTCTGCAATGAAAAACAGCGCATGAACATTTAACCGTCTAGCCAAAAATTCAACTTGAGTGGGAAAAGCATTCCATTCTATAAAACGCTGCTTAGCATTGCTTTTAAACATGGTAATGTATTAAAAGGAATAAACTTTATTTGCGGAAAGACTAAACGGTTGAAGAGCCTCAATTCAAATATTTGTGTCAATGTCATTCTTCATACATCATTATTCCAACGGAAGAATTGCATGGCTGTTTTACTCTTCATGTATCTAGGCTCCCTCACCCGCGAGAAGCTGTCGGGACACAGACTGGCAACTCGTCTGAAAACCGACTAGACAAGCTCTGGGAGCAACACACGCCACAGCATTGGACGACACCTCCGTAGCTCGTCTATCAAGCAGCAACGTGCTTCATTTTCCATTTGCAGTTTTCTACAACGCGCTTTCGCAGAGCGAAAGTAAGGATATACACTATACAGGCGACCATGGGATGTGTGTCCGCACACCGACGGGATGTCTGTATGGAGTTCGGTGTCGTCAGAGTGTTGCTGAGTGAGGTTGAGCTATACTGCGAGAAGTGAGTGCCTGCCAGGACTTTAGCATCTACATCTCAGAATAAAAGAAAAATCATATCCCATCAGGTTCAGTATATACTCAACATAATTAAGGATTGCAAGGGCTCAGACAGGAGTGAGACCTAGGCATCGACTTCTTTCTGCCAATGGGCCTATTGGTCCATCCTTTATCCACGTAGGCCTATAGTCTAACATATTCTGTCCAGAGGAGTAAAACACGAACCATATTGTTCATATTCTCTTCTGGCCTTTCTGAGAAAGTATTTTTTTTAAAGTAGGTTAAATCTAACCTCAAGGATTCGATTCGGTGAGTCAACCTCCTCAGACGTTCGTGCACAGTGAAAATACACCCACAGTTTCACCATCAAAATACATACGGTACCTGATGTATAATTTTTGTCTATCAATTGTTTTAGATGGAGTGAAAAATATGTATAAGGTACCTATATGCCGTAATTCAATTTGTCTTTTCCGTAGCCTTGGCTGTTAAATGGACGAGTGGCACCCCGTAAGCAAGGTCGCAGGCCTTTTAATTCTTTTGGTATCTCAGAAGCAGAACACGTGTGCATACCCCATAAGCAGGATCTGCTTGCATAGGTGTACGTGGGCTTATAAAGCTACCCAAGAATTAACTTGAATAATAATATCGTATCACTTCAAGAAACAAGAGTTCCATAAATAGATCTACAAATATCTTTGGAATCAGTACCTACTGCTCTGCGTCCAGTTAATATGCAGTTCTAAAAATAGAACATGATTGCTCTTTTCTTCAAATTCGTTTGAAGCCGCGTCGGGCCTCAGAATAGAATATAGAGCGAAGTCAACGTTACTCCTATGGTCAAAACAAACCCTTGTTTAAATAAAAGCACGTTTGAGTGTACGGCCATCTTAATAAGCGTTATCGATCTGCGATTAACACCTAAAACTTGATACTAAAGGCGAATCGAACACAGAGGAGTGAAAAATAAACGATAACTGGATTAGATTATCTCGATCAAGTGGGTGAAGTGAGCACGCCCTGAACAAAGTACCCTATATAGCAATTAAATCGGTTCAATTTCCCTCCAGTAATGCTTCGAAGCGCGTGTCTCGCAGACGGTGCTTTTGAGCTATCACTAACATTACATTCTCGGGAATTGCACACCATTTTTGATAGACTCTATGCCGTTTCCTAATAGTTTCTAGGTCCCCTCATCGTTACACAAGCACTCGTTGATTAACCGTAGTGGTACTCCTTGGACTGAAGGACTAACAAAGCAAGATTACTTTAAACCCCTGTGAAATATATTCATTACCAAAATTTTAAAAGCTGCTCTGATCCTTTCTCGTTGGGATTAACTAACTATTTTCTCGACAAGTAAAACAATTCAAGCAAAATTGTCAGAAATTGGGGCAACACGTGACCCGACCGGCACATCGGTAGTGATTTCAGGAAGGCGATTTTCCATAATTTTTCAGTTGCTGTTTGATGAAATTTTTTCTACTAGTGAACATTAATTAGCATAACTACCCATGTGATTATCAAGGTAAAATAACGTTTGACCACCAAGTAATGTTATTTTTTCGCATTAGTACGACCTGTTGCCCCAGCGCCGGCGAGGAAGTCCGCGACACGAGAGAACTGCTGGCATACCCTTCCTCACAACGTCTCATGCTGTACTGATGCAAAAATTTCTCGCAGCGGTGTTGCCAAATGATGCTTGTCAAAGGCCGCCAGTTAAGCTCCAAAATATCCCCAGAAATCGAAAAATACCCCTAAAAAGATATTTTTGTTCATATTTGTTCACAATATGAGGTAGTACTTTACAACAGAAGTGATTTTTAGTGCTAATAAATTGGCTTTCGTAACATTTTAGCCATAATTCCCTATTGATATACACCTACAATGATAAAACACAATGTCTCCAGCAAACACCGCTAATTGCTACTTGTGAGATTTTTGCCCGCGAATAGAGCTGGAAAGTCTCTACATCTAGCAAATTTATCGCTAAATCAGCAACCTTGGATTTCTTGCGACGACCGATAGGCCAACGCGTATAACAACAAAAGGAACTGCAGAAGCAAACGAACAGCGAAATCATAACATCATCACTTTACTTATCTCTTTCTAACATAGAAGAATCAGAGTGAAACAAAGGGTTACTCAGCTTACATCTAGTCAAGGGTAAATCGCCAGTTGCCGTATTGTATAATAAGTTGCCGCCCGTTATCAACTAAAATTGAAATTTCTATCAACGTTGAAAGGATAATATTTTATTAATAAAGGGATAAGTACCGTGGTAGCTCACTTTTAATGAAATGAAAACACTAAGAACTGCAACATAATATTTATTGTCTAGTGTATTTGACAACGTTATATATATATATATATTTTTTTTACTGCCAACTACAAGTCAAAACACAAAGAACTGCTATGTAATATATATAGTCCAGTTTATCTTAAAACGTCATCGATATTTTTTATGCCAACTACAAGGAATTCTAGACTCGTGTAGAGCTAAGCCCTGTCCTTGAAAAGCTACCAAAAGCTCCATGGGTATCCATGGTAACAGTTGCACATCCCTAAAGAAGAACAGTCGTGCCAGCTTTACCAACAGTTATACTGTAGCTCATTAATGGATGTAAGAAAAAAACAGGTGCGCCGTCTCTGCTCATTACTTAATAACAACCAATAGAGTAATTCGTCCACCGTAAAGTCTTACGGCAAAAACAACTTCTCGACGATAAGGCATCTTATGATGGAGGTATTTTGTACGTTCGGATACCTGAGACGCAGAATAGAAAATGCACAGCTGCACCACCAAGTACTGCGCTCGGCAATGATGAAAATATGTAGCTAATGGAACGTTATAACACCAAGTTTCGCATAAATATATTGTGCCCAATTTACAAAAGCCCTAAAGCAGCCCAAAAAGTTAAATGCTACATTGTTTGTTCGTTCAAACTACTTGATATATTATCGTATATGATAAAATTGGTAGAGGAGTACATATACTTAAATCAAAGTGCTTGGGAAAGGGCTACCGATCTGTAGATGGTGTTCTTAAGCCGGCCACATTTTGCCACAGCCCTCCCCCCCCCCCAAAGCAAGTTTCCTGGCTCCGTCACGATGGTCAGAGTTAAGGATTCAGCGACGGAAGTCTCTTGCGGGACTGTGTGTACCCCACCATCCACCTAGAGTCAGTACTCCCCATCCCATCTCACAATAGCGTCTGCATCTCAATAAAGGCAGATTCAGCAAGCCAAGCACTGCAAAAACTTACCCGTATATGGCAAAGAGGCGATCTTCGATACCGGCGCATGCAAGTGCAGCACTCTAACTAGCATACTTAGAGTTAAAGTTCTAGTTTACTAAATACTCGAAGTGCGGGAATTTGCAAAAAGTTCCCTGTAGAGTGTCATCTCAATATCTACCGCCCTTCCCAGCTTGTCTGCTTGAAAATGAATATTCTAAATGAGAGATGTCTCGAAAGCCCGGGAGCAGGGGAGGGTTGGAGTTGGGAAAGGGAAAGTAGGGGACGACAGCTATCCCCGGAAACAGCATCTGGAGACGACTAATTGTAGTCTAAATTTAATGTACGTTTACATAAAATGCTGTTTTGTCTTGACACGAGAGGGAAAGGGGAGACATCAACACTGATCTCGTCTCTGGGCTCTATGAACACCAGCTGCATCAAGCCATAAGAACATAAACCATAGATAATAATAATAATTTCATTAGGATCACAATAGGTTCACAAATACTCCTACAAGTGCATAGTAAACAATACTATTACCCTAGTTATGGAGACCAGTCACATCAAGAGGTGGCCACGCGCAGGGAGAATACATGAATACACACAGTCCAGTCCTGCAGACATCATTAGCACAAAGCTGATTGTTCTTGCACCACGGCAAAGTCAATAGAAAAGAAAGTAAACACAGTTATTATTGTTCTTACATCCTGAGCTGCAAATCTGTCTTAGGTGCTTATATTGATAAAATTTTGTGTCATCGGTGTCCGAATTCCCTTTCTGATGCCCCGAATTATTCCTTGTGGGGATAAATTCAAAGCTTAGAATCCTGTAGTTTCTTGGTCCCAACTTCCTCTCCAGAGTCCCAAACTTCACCTGCTAGGCATTAATTCGGAATTGATCAATTCGTACTTTCGTGGCCCAAATTCCCTCTATGAAACCTCAAATTTTACCTCACGTAGTAAAATCGATAATTCTTTAGTTTGGCAGTCCCAGTTCCCCCTTTATAAAATTTCGAGATCCCCTTGCGAGGATTAATTCACAGTGTAAATAAGAAACTTGATTTTTGTGCCATGTTAAAATACATGATACCTCCTACCTCGCTGTAGCACTTCTCTGATGCTTAAATAAAACTTCGAAATTTTTCGGGTTGGTGTGTTATAGTGTTGGGGAATATTCATATTCTTGATAAAACACTACGCAGATACCTCAAGTGATGTCCATTCTTCTTTAAATTTAAGGTTTCCTATGTGATAGTTCGGTAAATCATTACATTGACAAAATTAGGCCGACAAAGTATAGTCGACAAGTTTCTTTTTTTTTTTAACTAAGGAAGCTAGCAGTTAAACGACAAAATATTCCTTACCTTTCCTGGAGTTATAAATTGTCGTTAATGATGTTCATTACATTTTCTGGTGACAAAAGATGAAAACAATTACAACTGGAGCACCCTGAGAGCGCATACCTTCGCCAAGCAGAGTAATGTTAAAAGAAAAATTCAATTTGGTTCTGAAGCTAGGATTTTCTTTTGATAAGCACAAAAATTTAGTCTTTTTACTTTGTGATCGTAATAATAGGTTCTGAAATTTTCTTACCCGTTCTTAACTTTTTGAGTTATGTTACTCACCGACATTCTGATAAACGTTAGTCAAACACACGTATAGATCAATCGATCATCATCAAAATTTAATGATTTATGTCTTTTTTAACATTTCTAACAATTCTTGTAAATTTCATAACGGTCCGCTCATAATTTCTCTAGTTACTTTGGTAACAAACATACTTATTTACTCTCATCAAACACAGAAACAAACAAACTGACCAACAGATCATCATAAAATTTCATTGCTTTCTCTCCGTTGCCGACTTAACAGATGAAGTAAATTTCATAACAATCCATCCGTAACCTCTTGAAATAGGGTACCTACGAACAGAAAAAAGGATGACAAACAAACAATCAAACGTTTGAATGGATCATCACCAAAAGTTTAGAATCAAAAATTTAAAAGCAAAGAAAAGAGTTAATAAAATCATCGTATACGTATAATTGAAAACGTTTCGGAGTCCAGCTCCATCATCAGTTATGTCTGGAAACATAAAACAACGAATTATTT
>LQNS02277718.1:3391566-3416933 GCA_001587735.2 Parhyale hawaiensis | reverse complement strand
GAGGGAATCACGCTGCGATCAATTCTCACCACTGATCACGGTTGATTGCTATCAGAATCACGTCAAAATGCGGTCACAAAAACGCACGAATCATGCGCGATCAGTGGGAATCATCCCCGCGGTGCTCACAAAAAGACGCCTTAAGCCGCGTCTACACGACGATCTTTTCCGTCGAAGTTTGTGATCGCGGAGAGATTTTCATTGTGATTCTTGATCACCGACAGTGCTGGAAATCACGATCACAAATCACGATCACAAAAAGTTTGCAAACTATATTTCGCTCTGTAAATAGATGTAACTATTTTAAATATATTATTTAGTAATTGAAGCACAATAATTTATTTAAATTTGCCCGCTTGGCGAACTTCTGTACTGCGGGAAGCATTTGGCAACTACATGTTGCCAATTAGTAATAACTGTAGCATATTCCTCAAATTATTTATGTCTGTAGCCTACCTTTTTTTTCATTGGTAAAGCTATATTGGAGCAAGAGTTCCGTTTTAATGGAGTAAACGGATGTACACAGTGTAAATTGCAATAGAAAATAAATAAATTTATAAATAAAAAATGAGAAATTATTGTTCTATCGTGTACATTTTGCATTTGAGGGGATGCCAGTGAATGAATGTTTAGCTATACTTTTTGCCAGTAGCTATATATAAAGTTTTACCCGCCAATCAACATCTACAATTACAATAAATATCTGACCGATAATGTGAGGGTGGAATATCGATTAATAGTAACTAATGGAATGCTGAATTCGCGTATAGTGACCTTGAATTGATCGTGACTTCTGTTTCTGATGCCATTGGGACAAGGAGGCGAAAATGTTTGTGATTTTGATAGTCGATTCTTGTGTTTGTGATCGCTGAAAAGATTGTCGTGTAGACGCGGCTAATTGGCGACTAATTGGCAACATATAGTTGCCAAATGCTTCCCGCAGTACAGAGGTTCGAATTAAAGATAGGTAAACAAAATTCGCCAAGCGGGCAAACTTAAATGAAAAATTATGCTTTAATTACTAAATCATATATTTAAAATAGTTACACAGCGAAATATAGTTTGCAAACTTTTTGTGATCGTGATTTCCAGCACTGTTGGCGATTAAGAATCACAAACTTCGAGGGCTCGCAGCGTGTGTTTGGCGATCAAAATCTCTCCGCGATCACAAACTTCGACGAAAAAGATCGTCGTGTAGACGCGGTATAATCGTCTGACTATGATCGTTCGAACGTTTTGTTGAGTCGTCGTAACAACGGCTTTGAGTTTATCAAAAGAAGGTGTTGAAATGTTAGCTGTCAGTTCAGCTTACGCAGTAAGTGTCGCTTGTTTAGTTTCGAACATCTCTTGAAAATTGAAGGTCATTATAACTCAAAATTCTTTGCTCGTGTGTGTTATTTTGATGGACATATCGGCGCATTCGGATGCATAGATGACGAATCTCGTTCTTGTCACTGGCGTGTAGACCAGCCTTAAGGCGGGTTCGTCTACAGTCAAATGAAAGAATTTACTCAGCTCGGAGTTCAAATGCTTATCTGTCTCTGTTGAACAGGTACGAAAGCACAAAGGCCTCTTCTGAATTCTGTTTTACCCTAAATTTGAAGTGATGTCAGAAACTTGACGGCTGAGCAAACTGACCCCGCCGGCTAACTTATGTAGGAACTTTTATGGTAAACACGCAGTTTTGTTTACGAGGGCTCACGATTAGGTGAGAGAACTCGTTCATTTGACTGGTGGGCGAAAACAGCATTGAGACATGTTCACATGTTAGTTATTGAACGTATTCAGCCAGCTAACTGTCGAAATGTTTTGTCGTGCCATAATTATTTACAGCTGCGCCATATTAAACACAGCTGTGCCATGAGAAATACAGCTGTGTCATAATAAACACATTTTGTACCATATTTTAACACAGCTGTGCCATATTGAACACAGCTGTACCATATTAAACATAGGTGTGCCATATTAAACACAGCTGTGCTATATTAAACACAGCTGTACCATATTATACACAGCTGCGCCATATTAAACACACCTGTACCATATTAAACACAGCTGTGCCATATTAAACACAGGTGTGCCACATTACACACAGTTGTACGCCTTAAACACAGCTGTGCCATATTAAACACAGCTGTGCTATATTAAACACAACTGTACCATATTAAACACAGCTTCGCCATATTAAATATACCTGTACCATCTTAAACACAGCTGCACCATATTAAACACACTGCACCATATTAAACACACCTGTACCATATTAAACACAGCTGTGCCACATTAAACACAGCTGTGCCATATCAAACACAGGTGTGCCGCATTAAACACAGCTGTACCATATTAAACACAGGTGTGCCACATTAAACACAGCTGTGTCATATCAAACACAGCTGTGCCACATTAAACACAGCTGTGCCATATCAAACATAGCTGTGCCATATTAAACACAGGTGTACCACATTAAACACAGCTGTGCCATATTAAACACAGCTGCATCATATTAAACACAGCTGTGCCATATTAAACACAGGTGTGCCACATTAAACACAGCTGTGTCATATCAAACATAGCTGTGCCATATCAAACATAGCTGTGTCATATCAAACACAGCTGTGTCATATCAAACACAGCTGTGCCACATTAAACACAGCTCTACGAATTAAACACAGCTGTGCCGGAAGATCTGTTAAAATATTAGCCGTCAAATCATCTGGCTTTAAAAAGTATCGCCAACAAATTTTCTCATACCACTTTATATTTGCTACGAATCAAAGCTCAGAAAAAGAACACCTTTCATCTCCGTAAGCAATTAAGGCAACAATTCAAGATGAGGATAAACTGGAAGAACACTTGCGAGAAATTATCATGTGAAACGGTCTACTCGTTTTATGTGATCAACTGGGCGTAAGCTATTTTAACCCCTTGTAGCACGAAATGACAGTTCAGTTACGTTTCAAAACGTGCTAGTTCTACGAAAAAAATAGTGTTTAATATGAACAGTAGTAAAGAGTTAAATTAGAACTATTTCTTCAGCGTTATTGCTCCCTGAATTACAATTTTTTTGTTTTCTAAAAGAAAGCAACAATTGTTAGATCATTTTTCGAGAGATACATTGATTTGTTGAAGCAGCTTCTCATAGCTGAATTAAAAATTAAAATAGAACCCTTATTACTGTAGCAAAATTATCCCCTCATCTAAAGTTTTCCCGCTCTATAGAAATTAGCAACGGTAGTTGAGGCCGTTCTTTGTAGAATTGCAGATGTCTGCTTGCGCCACTTCCCATGCAGAGTCCCCGCACGTACATACATTAAAAGATAAAAAAATCGAAGTATTACGTCAGTCAAATTACCACCTGAATTGACGCGCTCTCTCCCCGTTTGAAAACGAGCAACGGCAGCTACGTCATTTCTCGAATTTCAGGCGTTTGTTTGCCCACCGGCCGCCTCTGTGGGAGTCTAAAAATATCCCGTCCATCATAGGCAAGTTGGGGAGCTGAAAGCATGACATGACCCTCATACCAGACGAGAATCTGCAGCCGTGGGGAAAACAACAAACCTTTCACGGGGGAAAATATCGCTTGTAGACAGAAAGGTTGGCTGCCTTCCTGTTGGAATAGAGATAAGTCTCTCCGATCCACTGTCGTTCAAGTCGGTAAAGAGTGGACTGGCAGCCTCCGGCGGGCCTTGTTTCTGGAGATTAAATTTGCACATTTTGACTGGTTTTGTGCCCGCTACGACGATGATAATTGTGATAGAAACGAACACCAAAGCTAAGCTTGGAATGATTTAACAGGTTAATATGACCATTTGTATTAATATGGCGGTGACCAGCTGTGAATTTGACAATTACATTATTTAATGATATTGGTAGAGAGAATCATTATTCCAATTAAACAATAGAAAATCTCACCTAGATGCCGAGTTGATCCCTTTAGAGCGGACATGTTGACGCATTCAGCGTTAACGTTGTATAGCTACTACGTGAAAGAACCGATCTATGAAGGCATTTACATCTTAAAATATAAAATGCTAATGCACCTTCGCATATCGCTGAAGATATGTGCCCTCACAAGTTTTAAGATCTTCCAATGCTGTCGAGCGCATTCAGTAGCAAGCAACAAGTAAGCGCATGCGTGCACCACCTGCGTTTTTATTCAATTTAATCGGTTTGATAGTTGCTAAGGAATTAAGTTTCCGATCTTCCTGTTGCTTCGTTCAGTACTGTAATTCCATTTCCTCTCGTAGCATCAAAACCAATCCAGGCGCTGCAGCTCAGCCCTGACCTGTCGTAAGAAAGAAGCGACTTACAGCCGAATTGCAAAGTTACTACAAACACCTGCAGTGCAACGGCGTTTAATGGAAACAGAACTTTTGCAGCAATGTTCTGTAGGCAAGACTGAGACACAGGACGCTCGTGTTTCTTTTTTATGTCGAATTCCGATGTATTTTGGATTATAGCTTTGTTGACTGATGGACTCGTGTTCGATCATTCGTGCACCTTCCTCCTCCTCCTCTTATACCTTTCTTTCTGACAGTATTTTTTCATACCCTCGGTAATTTCATATTTTCAAAAACAGAACTTTGCTTTGCAGTAGATAGCTCTCTAAACTGCATTTGCGTATTCTGTCTACATGTCTTTGGTATGTTGAGCACCGTGCACCATATTGCTAAACATAGCCGACTTATTTTTGACCTGCAAGAAACCTTTATGAGAGCATGTAGAAAAACTCTTGCAACAGCCAAGTTTCCACAGCAAAACGTAAGAGTTTGAGAAGGCAAGGGGGGTTGAACGTTCCGTGCAAGCCCTGTAGCTTATTCATTTTAGTCCTAGTCACAACTCAACCCTCGCATGGCACGTAAAAATTTGACAACTCCTCTCGTGGTGGACAATAACTGTACCGTCCTTCTCAAAAAAGTGAACTTGTCAAAGAGTAATTGGAAAAATTTGCGTGTCTCCCAGTTCTCGTCTCCTAACTGCGACAACGAGCGTGCAGAACGAAGGCAGCCGCACGCTCCTCTGAAGCAATCGCAATTAGGTTTCCATTTTTATGGAGGGTCTCCTATTCTTGCCTCAGCTCGTGAATTTTTGGCGGGCATTCTTCGGTGCACGAATCCGCAAAGTAACTGAGAGGACAAGCGGAGGAATTTTTGTCCGGGTCCGCTAAGGACAAGAGACCACATAGCATGCGTTATGAGGCCTGTAATGGGCGTCTGCAGCATGAATTAGGGGAGCTCCTCCGCCTCTTTGTGACCTGCCAATAGACCAACTTCTTCCTATAGCGCCGGGCAATGGGAGCTTGGGTGGCTGTCGACCATTTGTGCCCCATAACCTTTGTTAATAATAAGTATTCAGGTCGGTGCAGTGGGCGTGTGAACAGGTGAAGAAATGGAGGGATTCGCAAGCCAGTTGAACTAAATCAGATGGTCTGTAAATAAGCCGAAAATCGCCACAGCGACCAGTTGCGACCCGTGCATATATACTGTATAAACACTGCAATATTGCGGCATTCCCCTATTTTTACCCCATTTGGTCAACATTATGCAGTAAGCATTTTTCCTTGGATTATATGCATATGAATATTGCATGCTATATCTAATCCTTACACCCCTCGGGCCAGTCAAAAATTATTAAGTGCTAGTACGGAAATGTGTAGCACCTTCACTATGTGCAACTACATCCACAACTTTACACAGCGATGTTATTCATCGCAAGAAGGCTCAGTCGAGCAAGAGAAAAGCCGATGTTGAAGAAAGGTAATTGCATTAAGAATGAATAGGTGTAGAAACGTGGTGTTACGAGGTAGCTGATGACTGCAGCAAAATAACAGTAGAAATGTCGGTGTATAGAGATAATTAATCGTAATCAGATTTTGAAACTGTCGTAAAAACAAGAGCGCAGCGAAGTAGTTGCTTGCAATCAGACTGGTTGCGACCAGGTATGTACAATTGTACATATTGCTACTACTGCAGGGAACTTGTTCGCGGTGATTGAAGTCTGCTTCAATTAGAATTCCAGTAAACTGATTCAGTAGCATGAAATATGCAGCGCAATTGTGATGCTGAAGGATTACGTAGTTAACTGCTCTCATCCGTGAATTCTAGAACAATGCTTCATTGCCTTTGGCAAAAAGTTGGAAGCGTGTTTCTGAATGGTTGAAAAAAGAAAGAATGACGAGGTACAATGGGCTGCAATCAGATTGTCTGTGAGCAAATTGCCGATGCAACGAAGTAATTGACTGCAATTTGAGTGAATTTAAACAAAATCGAGACAGGCGTGAAATATACAAGGCGAATGTTGCAAAAGGAAAATTGCTCACCTTTTTGGCACCAGGACAAGCGCTTTGTAACTTTTAGTAACAGCATAGAGCTGCTCAGAGCTGTGAAACGAATGTGTGATTGGGTGTAGAATTGGACAGATCGAGTAATCGCAATGAATTTAAAACCAAATGTGGCCAACAGTATGCATCACAAGTAATGCTTTAGATGTACATTTTTAACTAGAGCACCCTGAGAGCGCATACCAGCGCCAAGCAAGGCAACAACACCGAAAAATTTAAATTGGTACTGAAACCATGATTTTCTTCGTATCAACACCAAAATCTAACCATCAGTGCCTTTTTTAGTAATAAAACATTCTGTAATTTTCTTGATGATCCGTAGCATAATTTTTTTGAGCTAACGAACGATCGAACAGATCATCACACAAATGTGGTCATTTACTCTTCATAATATACCTAACAACTCATGTGAATTTCATGAAAATCCGCTTATAACATTTTGAGTTACGGTGCTACGAAAAAATAGGCAGACAAACTATCAAGCAGATGGATTTTCACCAAAAGTTAATCATCCCTGTAAATTTCGTAAGGATCCGTGAATAATTTTTTGAGTTATCTTGGTGACAGATAAACAGACAAACACGACAAAAATATAACTTCCTTGGCGGAGATAGTAAAGAGGCCTTCTATCCTGGGTATCAATATCTCTTAGGAGTACGAGAATCAAGTACTGCATGGTGGTACAGGACTCGCTCTCTGGCTACTGGTACTCGTGCTCATAATTTCCCGATATATTTCGAAGTCCTTGTGACAACTGATACAAGCAGTGGTGATTATCATGCCTGCAGTGAATTGAATGGGGCAAAAGTCTCTATCGGACAATCCACTGGGCTCCTGATTCATTAAAATATTTATAACACATTCAGTCTAATTACAGTCAGATTGAAAAGGCGGTTGTTACCTGCCAATCCTCCAGTCGCTCTTATTATGTAGTACAGATCTCTGTCATATTTGAGTTGGAATTTGTGTAATAAATTTCTGCGGGTTCGGGCCGATATATGGCCACATCCAAAGTCAGTGGTGTGGCAGTAGGATTTTCAGCTCCAAGGGACAGAGTAAGTTTGGTGCCTCTGCCTGCGACCTCGTCGTGACAACGCCAAACTTACTTATATGTCCATATGTTTAGGGGACTGAAACATTGCCCGGAGTAAATAAATTGTTGATATTTCCATAGTGAAACGCTTTATTTCATTGTATTAGGTATTACGTTAATTAATAGTCTCACGATGGCTAGTCTGGGTCTCTATCTCGGAATTTAACAATAACAATTATAAATAGAGCGCTCTGAGAGCGGACACCTCCGCCAAGCAAGGCAATGTGAATGAAAAATTCAAACTGGTCCGAACACTAGGATTTCTGTTTTATCATTACCAAAATTTGATCATTTGTACATATTGATAGCAATTAATGATAACAGTTGTTGTAATTTTCTTGAAGATCCGCCCTTAAATTTTTTAGTTAAGTAACTGATTAGTCAAAGACACAAATGGACTAACCTATCATCACAAAAATTTGCTAAGTTAGGGGTTTTAACATTTCTGACTATTCCTGTAAATTTCGTATTGATCCGTTCGTCACTTTTTGATTCATGTTGTTCACAAACAACATCAAACTAAGGACAAACGGACAACCAAATCAGCACAAAATGTAGTCATTTACTCATCATGACAAACCTCACAATTTATGAATATTTCATAAAAATCCATACTTAACTTCTTAACTTATGGCACCAAGAAGGAAAGAGACAGCCAAACGTACGGTTGTACCGATCTTCAACAAAAGTTAACCATCTGTTTCTCCTTACAAGCCTAACAATCCCTATAAATTTTGTAAAATCAGTAGATAACTTCTGAGTTATGTTGGTAACAGATAAACTAACAAGCTCGATAGAAACATAACTTCCTTGGCGGAGGTGTTGATAATTTTATTGCTAGCAAACACAAATGGAAAAAGAAAGGTAACATGGGAATTAAGTAATTAGATAATTTGGAATACCGATAGTTTGTGTGTAGTCTAGAAACCCGTTTGTAGGGCTTGGCTCTAGTTTGTTACTGTTGCCTGGATTACTCTCTGAAGTCTTCCTCTTAACCTTTCTCGTGACCGTACAACTTCCCAGGGGAATTTTGCTAAATGCTTTCTTCAGAGGAAACTTTTATATCGTCGATAGTCAGTCCACCAGTTACAATTAAAATCACGGAAGTGTGGAAGCCACATTTAACATACTCCAGAACTTGGGAAAATTGGCTTGCTAAACTCCTGAGTTTCCCGGACTTGTGAGACGACTCGCTGTTTTGCTAAAGATGAAGTCACCCTCCTTCAAGCGTTTCTTTAATGCTCGAAGGGCGGAGGCGAAAATTTCATCATCATTGTAAAGGGTTGGCCATAAGTAAGGTACCTTTAAAAAAATTATAACAATAAAACTGAAAATGGAGAAGCGATTTTTTTCGCAAATGAAAGAGGGGATTTTAAAGTTTTACATTAGAATAATGCAACACATTTAAGTATGGAAAACAATATCCTTCAAATGACCTCAATTATTGGCCAAGCAATCGCGAGCTCTTGCAACGATGCTGTTCACTTCTTTTTCTAACGTCGCTCTTGAAATGTTGTTGATCTCCTAGGTGATGTTTCTTTTCAGCTGCTGCAAGGTTTTAGGCATATCAATGTAGACTCTTGCGGATTTTGACAACAGATCTAAAATATCATCCATATCAAATAACACAAAAATCCTACCTATGTATTACCAAAAGTTGTTAGATTTTGCTAATAGGTTGTTGCAGCTGGCAGAAAATGAAGAGTTTGTGAAGAATCTAATCATGACCGATGAACCGTATTTTCACCCCATTGGTTTTGTTAATCAACAAAATTGTAGATCCAAAACTAATTCATGAACGTCCACTGCACTCAGTTAAAGTAACGGTATGGTGTGGCATCACGTCTTCGAGGATTACTGGACCATATTCTTTGAAAATGCTAACGGTGATGCAATTTGTATTAATGGGGGCCGCTATAGACAGATGATTCAAGAATATTTGTTACCTGGAATTGAATACAGCAACACAGAAAATACGTTTTTCCAACAAGATGGAGCTACAGCGCATACAACAGAAGCAACAATTAAAATGTTGTAGACTATTTTCCGAAATAGATTGATGTCTCGTTTTGGCGACATATTATGGCCACCCCGATCACCAGATTTAAGCGCTTCTGATTTATTTCTCTGGGGATACTTGAAGGCAAGAGTCTCCATCGATATGCCTGAAACCTTGCAGCAGCTGAAAAGCATCAGCCAGGAGATCAACAACATTTCAACAGCAACGTTAGAGAAAGTAATGAACAGCATCGTTGCAAGAGCTCGCAATTGCTTGGCCAAAAATGGAGCTCATTCAAAGGATATTGTTTTCCACATTTTAATGTGTTGCATTATTCTAATCAAAAACTCTAAAATCTCCTCTTTTATTTGCAAACCCCCAAATCTCTTTACCATTTTTAGTTTTAATGTTATAATTTTTTCTAAAAAGGTACCTTACTTATGTTCTTATCAGTTTGCATGCGGTTTTGTGCCCTTCCGATGAAACTGTGGAAAAATTTCGATATTTTGAACACAGTTACCCAAACCATGAAAGCAAGCCAGCTTTCGATGACTATTCATATCTCTCATATCATCTGGAATGCATGTCACTAGATTGTTTTCCCAGCACTCTGTCATGGGAAGATTGAGTATTTTTATAAAGTCGATCTCTCTCCTGCATGTGCCATCCTTGAGGAAGTTCACAAGATGCTAAGCCCTGTCTGCTCGATCGTTTTTGTTTCTGGAGATCCGTGAATTGTTCACACTTTTTGAATCTGAAGGTCAATTTAAGGTCAGTTTTGACTGTGTGCGGTCTTATAGATTTTCGTTGATGTCTATCTGTTTACCAGTTTTCCTCATGGATCCCGTCGGATTTTTCCAGGTCCAGACCCTCTCGCGACGGGTTTTATGACTTTGGGAGGTAAGAGCTGAGTGCGGGTGTCCACTTCTAGGACTGTCTTAATCAGTACTAAGTCCACTAAATCTGCTCAAAGTGCCGTTAGCTGGGGGCTTCGCCTCATTTAGGTGCCTAAATAAAATTGGACTTTGACAATCCGGAGCGTTGAAGCCCGATATGGGCTGGAATTTTTTCGCTCATTTCCCTAAATTTTTGTCCCAATTTCATAGTAATAACCTTTTAAAAATAAGAAACACATAGTTATAACTTAATCATCGACTCTCCGTTAAAAGGAAATTTTAACTATTATTAACTTTAAGTTGAAAGTACTTTTTGCACACCCCGTAATATGATAGCCCTCAATTAGGCGAACCCCCTCTTCGCCATTCTCAAATACTGTTCCCAGGGACAGATATCCATTCCCTGTTCTTTCTATAGAATCGTCTGACTATTTTATTAAGCAAATACACATGCATTCCCCATTTTATATGTATTTGTGAGAACAGAAATGTTTTCAATAATTTGTTTATACAAATTAAAGTTTAACTGTGGAGGATCATACACCATCTATATTCTGGAAGATATATCGTAATCACAGTTTTCAAAACGTGCACCGATACTTTGAAAGCTCGGTGGGATGCAAATGTTAGCCCATAAATTAAAATAATTGTTAGAACCCGACTAAATTAAATTATCACACCCGAAGTGGAAAATAAATTACCCCATACTACATCAACACAATCTTATATTTTTATTGTCAGGCACGAATTCTCACCTTTATTGTTGTTGGATGAGTCGTCAACGTCTGGTTTTTCTTTGAATTAATCATAGTCTAGACTAGTTTATCAAAATTTTCAAGCATTCTTGCCCTGCAGAACAGCCACGAACCAAATTAGTATTTTTCCCATTAATATGTTTTGAAAATCCTCTTAACGCTCCGGCATAGAAACCCAGGCCTTTGCCGGCAAATTCTTGCAAGATCTTCAATCGGAGATCCCTTAGCACCGCAGCAGCGACACCGATGACATTCATGAATATTCAATACTTTCTAAAATATTACGTATCAATTCATCCATCCAAGGCTGAGCGCCGCCGCCTCTGAGTTTTAAAACATTCGCTAGGAACGAGATAACGCTGGCAAAAAATTATATTTAGCAAGGAACACTGAAGAGTGGATCGATTCGAAGGGATCCAGGCCGATGTGTGGAACATTTCTTAACTTGCTGCTTCTAAATAAAAGCGTGGTTCTCAAATAGAAAGATTTTTTGGCCTTATGTGAAAATAAGGATGTGGAACCACAGATTGGCGGAATCAAACTCTTATTGAATTCTCCATTTGTATATTAAATGCGTGAACCGTTTCAGGCTGCTACTTCTGGGACGCGGAGATAATTTTGCAATATATGCATCAGGACTAGATAGACTGGACGATGTAGGATGAGGAGCACTGCCCTAGTCTACCACATCTAGTACAATAATATATTGGTGAAACTGTAGAGATAATTTGACTTCACAGCCCAACTAGGAAACCCAGGAGTGCTGGGCTGTAGTCGATCACAGATACTTTAAGCTCTGACGTCGTAGACGGGTGCCGGTAAATTCGTCAGCGAATTCATCTAACTCAATTCGTCTAAAACAAGTTTATCTAATGGTAAATTCGTCTAAGGAACAATTCATCTAAGCGCAATTCGTCATATGTCAAGTTCGTCTAAGGAACAAGCCATCTAATCTGCATTAAAGGTTGAATATAAGAAAACATTTTCTTATTATACCTATTACTATTAACCAAAAGTAGCTACGTTAAGTTTGAAAGTATTCAATAATATGTATCAGGCTTACACACCCTGGACTACAAAGAGTCGAATAAAGGATTATAAAGAGCTCGTGTTTATATTTGTATATATGAGAAACAGTGTATTATACCTAGGTTCGATTAGCTAAGTCTTGGTTAGGTTAGTTTAGGTTAGGTAAGTCTAGGTGAGGTTCAGGTTAGGTTAGCTTACTTTAGGTTAGGTTAGTTTAGGTTACCTTAGGGTAGGTTAGGTTAGTTAAGGTTAGTTTAGGTTAGGTTAGTGCAGTTTAGTTACTTTAGGTAAGTTTCTGTTTGGTTAGTTAAGGTTAGGTTAGTTTAGGACAGATTAGTTTAGGTTAGTTGATTAGATTAGTTTAGGGTAGTTTAGGCTAGGTTACTTTAGGTTAGGTACGTTTAAGTTGAGTAAATTTAGTTCAGGTTAGTTTAGGTTAGCTTAGTTTAGGCTCGGTTAATTCAGGTTAGGTCATTTAGGTTAGTTTATGTTAGGTTAGTTCATAGTTTAGGTTACTTCATATATACATCGATAAACACAAGCTTTTTTATAAAAATCTTTTATTCGACTCTTTTGTTTACCAGGGTGAGTAGCCTTCTATTATTGAATACTTCCAAGCTTAACGTAGTTAATTTTGGTTAATAGTAGTAGGTATAATAACAAAATGCTTTCTTTTATTCAATCTGTAATGCAGATTAGATGACTTGTTCCTTAGACGAACTTGACATTAGAAGAATTGCGCTTAGATGAATTGTTCCTTAGACCAATTTACCATTAGATAAACTTGTTTTAGACGAACTGGATAAGATGAATTCGTTTAGACGAATTGAGTTAGACGAATTTTCCTAGATCCATCGTAGACATAGGCTTACGATGCGGGAGGGCAGGGGGGCACCTGCCCTCCCTGGGCTCGGATGACCGATGAAATTCGGGCAAATTGTATGGGATATTCGGGAATTTCATGGAGGGACAAAAAAGTTACATTTGTGGAAAATGAAGAAGAATAGACCACGATTAAAAATCTGTGATTATTTATGGACATGTATTCAGGATTAGGAGTGTAATAAAACTATCACTTTGGCAACAAAGCCATATGCAATTCACCTCTGGCATGGACAGATTGCATGTTTGTGTTAATGGCACGTACACAATTGCAGATATGTTTTCATGTTCAATGTAGAAATACTGCATGCTGAATACCAAGTCCTGTAGTTAGTTATGTAGCTAAGCCTTCAAAATGTTTTCCATAGCTTTTGAAACACATAAGAGTACTATCATGTATGCATTGGCATCTTATCACGTTTAGTAAAGAATGTTAATAATCTAACTTGGTTTTGCTTAGTTGAGTGCCGATTAATAGGCATCAAGTATCGGACTTTTGAAGGATATTGAAAGGTAAGCATTGGCACTTCTGAGGCATCAGCACAATTTTGCCCATGCCGATTCTTTGGTCCGATTGTCCCAGTTCACTAGTCAACAATGAAATGAATGCTTAAGTTATTTCCACTACTAGAAGATAATTTTAATGTGCTAACTACGAAATGACACCAGCTGTTCAGTATTTGGTCAGATTTTTATACTAAGCCGATCTTTGACCAAATCGATAATTCACTAGCTGGTCAAATACAAAATATAGCTAATGTACCAGGGCGCTTCACAAGTAATGCCTCCTATATTTATTGCCGCCTGAAAGATTCAAGTGCTTAGTAAATTGCGTTGTTGTAGTGACTGAACTTATGCACTCATGACCTAAAAGTTTCATTGCTCTGTTCATCACCGGCAAAAGAACATTGAGAATAGTTGCGACTACATAGAAAAATAAATATTGGAGCACAAAAAGTTGCACGGGGGCTAGTTCTGTCTTCATAGCACTTCAACTTTTTCAGTTTAAATAATAGGAGGCATTACTTTTGGGATGACCCTCGTAGTTTCAACTGATTTAGAGTAATATTGATGTGCTGATTCAAACAGTCGTATTGGTTTCACTCAAACAGGTCCATTTCCTCAGCAATCACCACGTATTTTTATCTTTTCGTGTACTTGTGCATGTATATTTGCTTAATGTGATTGTGGCAATCTATGTAGTATGTAGTAGTATTCGCCTGGTTTATCCACCGCTACCACCCAGATGTTCCACACAGTGAGACTTGGTATGATTGAGGCAATTGCTATCTGAGTAAACGTAATCTTGAGGTCATTTATCACACTTTATGACGAATAACTGGTCAATGTTTTTTTAGCTGAAGATGGCTTGGGAGACATGGTCATGAAAGAATACGACTGATGTACTTTCTTAAATCTTCGGCGAATGCCATGTTCATAACAGGTATCCCGTCACAAGTTCATACAGCTTCTTACGATCAAGTGAAAATACAAAAGAACTCTTACACTGGTCTAGAAAAAAATCGTAGTTAGCCTCCAATTTTATCATACGATTGTGTGTAATTTGGATACACTAAATGCAAAGATGACACAATTTTCTCGGTACTAAGTAAGGATCCAGTGCTACACCGATATTAAAAAACCCGATCGTACTAATTCCGTATGATTTCTGTTCATTAAAGGTTGATGGTAACATAGTAAGCATGCTATGATGTTTATGATGGATTCCTGTCATGAATAACATTAAATTCATGACAAACTATGAACAAACTACAACCAGCGTAATTTTGAAGTGTGTCTCCGACCGAATCCATATCATTCCGCCGAGGAGAAACATTGACCTGGTAGCCTATGAGTCATAAAATTACGTATACGATCTCAATATCACGTGCACTTCGGTAGCTTTTGCCAATATTACATAAAGCAAAAATACTCTCACAAGCATGGTACCTACCAGTGGTGGGTAGCGATAATTTTTTCTGTTGAAGCGGCGTCGGTAAACCAGTACTTTAAATATTTCCAAATTACCTTATCTATGCTTTAAAAATTTTCTGATACGCCTAAATAAGAGAAAAACGGTTCGAAATATTTTATGCCGATCGTACAAAATGCTCCATGTAAACGTAGAAATGGCGAAATCATACCAAATTCATCAACATTTTATCGTTGCCGCTTTAAAATTTTCCAAGTTCCGGTGTCGGTAAAGCGGTAATTTTCAACCGGAATTGGGTAACGGTAAAGCGTTAGAAAATTCGGATGAAGCGATAATACCGCTTCATTACCGAAGATACCGAAGGTGATGGCTACAGATTCGATGTATCGCAAACTGAAGCTTCTTAAATACAATGAAATCTATCACTATTTTTTGCTCAAGTTTGTTAGAAAAGCACTAACTGCCGAGTCGAATGTGTTCGAGAAACATTTTTTACCGTTGTTCCCTAGCAGTCACTACGAAACAAGAAACAACCGGTTCAATTTGCCAGTAGTTAGATTGGAAGTCGGAAAGCGTTCCACAGTCTTTAATGCAGTGTCTGTTTTTAATCAATTGCCAGAACATTTAATTTTACCGATGTTCGATGATGTTTTTAAACAGAGATTTAAAGAATATTGCATGGACAAATATAGTCCCTAGTATGTCATGTGCCCAATAAGTTGAGTGCAACTTCTGAAGGGCTTGTTAGATTGCGTACCTATGTAAACATGTAGACTTTTCCTTGAATTGTAACTTTTATGTGTGAGAACAATAATGGTGTAAAGGTGAAACCACTGGACTACCTATACGAAAAGTAAAACCATAAGGTGATAGTTGATGCAGTTGACCTGACGGGGAAACAAATGTGATACTTGAAATCAGTACGCCAATAATACTTTAATTCAGTTGACTGTACTCAAACCTTATTTTTTATTCTTGCCCAGTGAATGTCGATATTGGATGCTTTCGATTGGATGGCTATAGTCGATCGAAGCCAAAGTCACTCGATTTGACTCGTCCGGAACCGGTGACGGGAACTTCGGCATTTTCACTTTAAAACGCGTAGCAAACATTACAAGCAACCATATTATGCTGATCCTTTAACAACTCCATTTTACGGTGTATTATTGAAGTTTTGAAAGTCTCATAGGTAATCCAATACTTGTCAACGCCTGAAACTGAAATCACCAGGTTGAAGCCAGCGCACCTGCCCGAAGTTTTGGACCATTCAATTAATTTGGGTGGGTTAATCTTTGATCGACTTTGGCTCACACCATTGATAACGCCCAATATTGTCAGAATATCGCATTTTTATTAATTATCGGCATAGTATGGAAATCCGTCCAATAATACAGAGAAACGGGTACCATTTTCGTATTTAGCGAATCGAAGTTTCCCTACATACGTTGAAAAACTTGAAACTATTTACAAAAGCTCTTTCGTGAGCAAGTGTTACTAATTGTTCTCACGTTCTATTGCATTTGATGTATTACTTGAAATACAGTACCACTGCTAAATAATTATCGCTTATTAAATAAAATTTTCACGTAGCATCACTACGGATAGGCAGCTAGTATGCTTATACATGCCTTCTAATGCCATAACACAAGTTTGGCTAAACTCTATTGAAGGCACGAAGTTCCACGGGGTTTTATTTATAATTTTGAAGCATTCCTTGAAAATGTAATAGATGACTAAAGCTCTACACAGTTTAAAAACTGTAGAGCAGGTAAAATCTTATTTTACTAACGATTTTATATTAAAAACTGAGAAAAAGTTGGAATCGGCAAGGGTATCGGTAAGTACCGATAAATAGGAATATAGGTATACTGCAAAAAAAGGGAGGAATCTCTACACCCAAAGTTTTTGCTCGATAAATATTTTTTTTATTTTGCCACAGTATTGGTCACATTGTAGTCACTTGCTAATTTTTGCTCCGATATACAGCAAATAAAAGAATTTCTTGGAGTTAGTAAAATTCGAGCAGATTGGGCCTGCTCCCCCCCCCCCCCCCCCCCCCNAAATTAGTGTTCTTGGAGCTTGTAAAATTCGGGCATATTGGGCTTTGCCTCTCCCCCCCCCCCCCCAGCAAACCTCACCTCGTACGCATCTGGTCGTAGACGGCAGGCTCTTGACAACTGCGACACTCACCTCCCCTCCCGATCATCTGTGTTTCTGAATAGGCCAGTGCCCCTCTGGTGGATATGAAATGCTGACGCCGCATCGCTTCACAGTAAGAATTCCTGTCTCGGGGATAGAACGCCCGAAATCACGGCAACGATTGAACCAGCAATCTTCACAACTCCGTCAATGGGAAGTGAGAATAATATTTTGGCACACTGTGATCGACGCGTGTGATGCACTACAGGTTGAGAACAACTGAGCCACCGCATAAAACCATGAACTAGAGATAACATATCTCCATATACATATATGCATCGGCCACGAAGTGAAAGGACTGCATGGTACAATAAATATTGAGATTCACTGACCTAATGCGTGAAAATCTAGCGCATCAAAATATTTTACATTGTGAATATAATTCGAATGTTGTGAAAGGAACATAGGAGGCAAATGTAATTGAACGTCGGTGGCCGAGTATTCAAAATGCAGTGCAAGCGCATAGACTTATTAGGAAGTGGGAATACATGCTATTGTCACCAACGGGGGAAAAGGTGCAAGGGGGGTTAGAGATTGAGAGCCTGTAACCTATGGAGTACATCTGTAAAACTTCAAAACTAGAAAATTGTCTACAAGCACTTCCTATTTTGGACAAGAACAGCCCGCAAAGACATATATATAACATTACATGGATATACCATAACCATTCCATGTCGCTACTCACTCGCAACTGTTTAACCCCGACAGATAGATACGGAACGACAATTCACATAACGTCCATCACACTCTCCTCTCTACAGCCAGTTATTTCTTACACTGACACTGAATCAACTTTTCTGAGTGACTGTCAACATCTATTTTAAGGAAATAGATCATAAGAAATGCGTAGCTCGTGCACAGACAAAACTTGTAGCTACTGTGCTCAGAGTTAGAGCTAAATGAATATTTTTACTGTTGCCTGTCATAAGCAGTCTCACGTTGCGAAACAGTATCTCAACCACCTGTGCGGTGGTTAAACTTGGAATTGCTAATAATATATCAACCACTTGCCACAAGACGACATACATGCACATTCGTCTGACCGACAGATCTTTCCATTTGAAGCCATAAATTTTCAATGTGTCGCTAAGACGACATAGCTCAGAAAAAAAGAAGCCTAAGTTTTAGCAGGTCTGTTGCCCAATATCTAAGCTATTGGAATCGATGACGTAATAAATCAAATATGTGGAGTAAATACCGTAGACTTGAGCACCAAACGTTGATATGACATGACTCTTTCGCTCACTATAACCAAAACGTCTGACACTAGTGTCAGTGAGGTCTCACGATGTTGAGAAAATAATCCTCACGCTGGTGTTTACAGTATGTTCCGGATTTCGTCTCACGCTAGTGTGGAAGAAGAAGTTCTTGGTTGTTATTGGTTGAACTAACTAAATGCTGTTCATTGGAACAGAGTTTTTATCTTGAACTTTGTTGAAGGACGAAGAGCGGAATTAATTGAGAATGCGCCTTAATTATCACTAACTCCCTCACCTACAACAATACTAATGATAATACGAGTGTATTTATGAGGAACATTCGGAAATCCAGTTCAAAGAACATGTTCTTCATTTAGGTATAACCTCTGAGAACTATTACGCATACGAAATGTGATCATACACAGAGTATTATTTTTTATGCAGACAAAATTCAACCATAGGTAGAAAAACTTAAAATAAATCGATTTATCACGAATGATAAAATGACCAAAACTCCTTAATTTTCGAGTTATGATGACTTAAGGAAATTTTATGCTCTAAGTACTATACTACGTGCGTGTCAATGTTGGAGCTAAATTTGATAGTTCAATACGATTTACGACCACATTCCTGCCCACGCGTTAACACTGAATCGATTTTAATGATTATTTGGGCGAATGATGTGAGGATTATTAAGCTTGAGCCCAATGATGATCATTGTGATTGTTAAAAACACCGTCGCGAGTAAAATACGCTTCATCTGTGAACAGAATCAACTTGGAGAAGCATGAACCACTCTGAAAACTGTACACGAGGCTCAAAATCTGGTGGCAGCAACCCCTGTATTATTTTTTTAACGACACGGATGTAAACTCTGACGATGCAGTAACCGCCCTACATTCGTATGATTACGTTAAATGCTAAGTTTGAAACTGCAGATATTTTTTCTAACCATAAAATACTTGCAGTTTTATTGTAAATATATTGTTAGCTGCTTTGGTAGGGTCAGAAACGTGCTGAACTATCAAAATTAGTGCTAACATTGGCGTGCACGTACGTAGCATCATACTTAAAGCTTTAAATTTATTTACGTCATTATAACTCGGCAACTAAGGGGTTTTGGGCATTTTATTATTCGTGAAAATCGATTTGTTCTGAGTTTGTCTACCTATGGTTGGAATTTGTCTGCACAAAAAACTAACACCCTGTAAGTATATTCAAAGTTAGACTTCTCATTAATGACATGAAAGAAGCAGCAGCTTGAAACTGACTCCTCTTATTTCTGAGCCTGCATCTCTCATACTTTATTTTTCTCTCATTTAATACTAGAAGCGTATGACACGGAACGGAGTTATCTCTACTTACTAACAGCGCGGTAAACAGATGTTTAATAAGCTCAGTAAAATATTCTCCAATTGCGTTTGCAGGCAATATGCTAATGACATTTCCATTCCACTTCTACACCTAAAATTTTGAAAAACGGGTAGTCTGAAGATCACTTCTATGTCATGACCGAGAGTTAATTTTAAATTCTCTGAGACTGCAAATGACATATCGCTGAAGAAGTGCTACAGCTAAGGTCCCTACTATTTAGTACACGTGGGATACCGACCATCAGTCGCCGCACCTGCTCACTCCATGTTGACTCCCAGCAAATATTCATTTCTCAAATAAACCGCTCTTTGGAGTTGCATTTAATATCCCATAATTGGGTCTGCTACATGTTCCTCTGAGTAACTTTAAACAAGAAGGATGCGCTGTCCTATTTTCTATTTAAATTTTTTATTTTATTTTGTGTATAAAACATGAAAATGTAGATTTCTAAGTCATTTTTGTTTCTTGCGCTTCAATGCACAATAATACGAAAAAAATATATATTCAGTTCTTTCTCTTCACCCGTTTACTTTTTATCGATCTTTTTAATGTTGAATGATTACATTTTTGCATTCAGAAGCTTGTTGTCGTAAAAACTGTTTTCAAACAATGTTGACTACAAGGTTTTGTGAAAATGAGTGATATATAAACATACTGTTTTAGGAAATGAGACCATATTTAACTTTTTGCCGGTAAGGAGTGCAGCAGTAAGACCACTTCATGAGTTGTTATAAATCATAATAACCCTGCATGAAAACATGATATACTGACCATAAAGAACAGAGAGAAGTACAGTCATCGTTGAAACCCACAGCACTCAGATTAACACATCATTACGCCACAAGTGTTTGACAGACACTAAGCTAAGAACCCCTAGACAAAACCTTCCCTGAGCTCCGAAGAGACGTTGCGGGAACACGTGGTACTGTTGCCTGGATATCCTCGCTTCGGCTTTCGTTCCGCATCAGGAAAACGTAAATAGTTGGGCTCAGGCAATTCCTTCGAGCCATCTGCTCCATTGTTCTACAGCGGCGCCTCACTCGTTACTCGGATGGAATTAGTTCCTGGAAGCGGCTAGACTTAGAAAAACTTTGAGAACGAATAAATTAAGCCCTAGATTCCCAAAAGGGGGAGGCAGCCCCCGGGGACGATGAGAAGAGCGAGCTAAAGGAGGAGGGGCGGGATGTTACGGGCTACACTTTTCAGCCGCACACACAACTTGATACGAGGATGTACAGCCCGCATGTTGTTCACGTTGCCTTATTAAAGCCACCAACTTTTAAATAAATTTGATCTGCGCATTCGCTGATCAAGTTTTGCGTGCGGTTGAATAGTGTTTTTTTCAGAATTATAAGCATTACTCGATTACTTACAATGGCACAAAATAAGTAATGTATAATACGGTGTCTGCTTGTTAATTACTCAGAAGCGCCAAGAGCCCACATGACAGCCAAGGAAGCAGCAGCAGCAGCCGGAAGTCGTTTAGGAATCATTGCAATAGACGATACTACGGGCCCTGGCTGTGACACAGACCAGCTGGCTGAAGGTAAGTGCTGAAAACTAAAAAATTAACTAACTTAAATAATGAAGCAAATCCCGGTGATAGATATATTCTCACGTATAACTTGGTTCATAACAGGAGTTCAAATTCATTAACCTGGCTCCAAAAACCGTGGTTAATTTTTTTTTTTAAATGCTGCTCACTAATAAGTCGATTATATTGAAAATGTAAATTTCTCCCTTCTCCTTAAGGCTACAATAGTTGATAAAATAAGGTAGCCGAGTTACCTAGCTAGTATTGGAAGAACAAACTTCAGAACTCAGATTTTCTCAGAGTTTTATTTCACTTCTGAACGTCAAGTTGTTTTTCAGAGTGAAGAATCTACTTTCGACCAGTTAGTACCATATCACTTTGTTAATTTTTTCGCAAATTTTATTATTTGTTATTATTTATGCTTCAACAACTTGCGGCGGCAGTAAGCTGTACACATTTCCATACTCTCACCAACAGATATATCCCTGTCGTACTCACATTCTTGTAATCTCACATGTATACACATCCACACGCACAGTCACTATATAGTACCCACCTGCGCACTGACCCACCTCCGCTCCACACATGCATCCCCTCGCTACCCCATACACACTCGAACTAACAAGACGCACATACAAAAACAGCAGCTCCAAACTGTAAAATTTTGCCACAAAGATGCGAACGGAGCACGCTTGCCGAGTGCCCCGTGAGAGCTGGCCGTGTCAGAATGCTAAAGTTTTCAACAAGTTGGACCAAAACTTGCGTGCTGACATTGGCGAACCGTCGATGAAGAAAATTTGCCCTACCAGCCATATTGTGATGTGTTTGTTTTCAGGCTTGGCCCTGCTGCAGTGCCCTGAGACCTCAGCGCAGCTCCCATAGTTGCGGTTTTATCGTTGCAAGTTTGGGAAGAGTCGAATTTCTTGGCTCTGTTATTAAGCGAATCCGCTGACGTAACGATAGAACCTGAATTATTTTAATAAATGTTCTTTGACTTCCTGCTGTTATGTTGGTGCCGGTCATACATAGTAACTTCTACTTGAGGAGAAATCTTGAGTTGCCCATAGAAGCAGATGATCATAGAGTCGTGTTTTTTTTTTCTAATTTACAATGACTCTGCCAAAGAAATTGTAGACCTCAGTGTACGCGGCTTATAATTAAAATTTGAGGCGGGGGGAGCTACTGAGTGTAGAATTCGTTGACACGTCATTAGAAAAGACAGCTCACATTACTTTAAAGTCTGAATTCTATGCAGGGCGTACTTAGCGTTTGGCTTCCTGCTTTTAGTTAGTTGTCTATAAGTTTCTCTTCGCAGTCCGTAGTTGCTTCGGAGGGCGATTGCTGCATACAAAAGAAACTATGTGATTCGTATACGGGTCACAGCATTCGTGTAATTAGCCATTAAATTGAATGGCAATTCACTGAAGTTTCGTCTCCATTTTGAAGCAGGAAAATTCGAAGACGCGCTCACTTGACCTGCAAATACGTTAGCTTCGAGGCCTGACTGTCAGAAACTGCAGATATCAGCGTTGGATTTGCCACTCTGAATAGTGTTGCCAGCGACAGAAGTAACCCACTTACGTTGAGCCGGTTAAGAGTTTCATTTCACGGAACAAGATGAAGTTTTGGAAACACTTAAAGGTAACTAATTCAAAGAGTCAAAGAGTCGCGCCTGAAACTCGATTCGACGTGTTATGTCGAAGCCAGCGTATCTGCCAGCAATAGACCCGATAAGCCAAGGCACAAACTCTCAGTTTCACATGTTAATGAAACGCCTTCCTAGTCTTGGGTTTGGCTTTCTGCGTGGTAGTCGCAGTCTTCTCCTATTTTCTTCCATGTGAAGTTTACAGTACAACAAGAAAGAAATGCATTCAGTTGCGGGGAAAATTTAACCCTTTAATAGCTAGTAATCTGTAAGGACAAGGATGCTTCATAAGCAACGTTTCAAACAATAGGTACTATTCGTGTGAAAAACATAAGCTTTTATAGATAAGCAACGTTTCAAACAATAGGTACTATTTGCGCGAAAAACATAAGCTTTTATAGATAAAATTAGACTAGATAACGGGCAACAGATGGGCTAAGAGGCCCGTGGTGAGAGACGAGCCGCTTGGTCAGTATAAAGTTGATAATATATATGCAGTAGCTATATATTTTATGAGCTAACACTTTATAAAACGTGATTGAATTGTTCCCATGGGCGATAAAGGGTTATTGTCAATTGTTGAGCACTCCTGTTCACGGCTGTGAACTTTACTTCCGTTCATAATCAAATAAACTGTAGAGGAAGTAACATTTTTTACGATAAATGACGCTACGCTGGAGCAAAGTTAATAACGTATAAGAATGCAGGATGCATGCTATGAACACTCCACGGCTGCTGTTGCACATTAGTTAGCGATGATATGCACATATAAAAGCTTGCTTATTGTTACATATCATTCCTTAACAGCAGCCTTTCAGCCTGGTAAATTTAAAGGCATCAGATGCCCTTTGCAGCTCTACTGCAAGCGCTCAGCCTTGAATGTTTGAAAGCGCGCCAAAGCTGCAGACAAACACACTCAGAATTTCCAGCGATGACATGCCAGCAAATCTGCCTGACCCAGTTGAGAGCTGGACTAAGAGCTTCATATCCCGTCGTTATTTCGTGCGTAGATAATATTAAAGCTAACTTCCTGTCTATATATGACTGGTAAGTGAACCTCGCTGCTGCGTTTGTGCTGGTGCGTACAGACTCACTGTGCATATCCGACATCTTCAACAGTTGGGGTCGAACGGTACACTGAATGAATTTAATGTTTGTGTAGAGTCAGTGCGCTTGACCTCCAACATCTCCAACGCTGGGGTCGAGTTGTGAAGTGAATACGGAATTAACGCTTGTGAAGAGCTAGCGTACCCAGCAAGTGTAAAGGAACCTTACTTTAGTCTCTCGCCTCACAGTATTGGGTGATCCGACAAAGTTGTAGAAACTTTTAGAGTTAAATATTCTATACATCATGACTTCATTTATTTGTAAATATATGTTCGACTGAATTTAACTTATGGCTCTACCTGAAATAACATTTATACATGTCAGATATTAGTCATAAAATACATATATTCATTATCAGCAAAAAAGGAAGCCACAAAAGTGACTATTTCAAAACAGTGATAAAGCCCAGTCAGACATGTACAGTTTTGAAATTCTATATTAGCACTACGTGCTTTCTTGATTGGAATATTTTTATAAGTACATTCATAAAAGACCGACAGGATAAATGAGTCCCTAGTAAAATCTAGTGGTAGATAATAATGATGAAACGACAACTTAAAAAAAAGTCGTAGGTATTTCCTATTTATTTGATTATTTCATTAAAAAAGAATTCACCGAAGTTATTGCAGTATTTTATAAAGGTATTCAAGCAAGTTTTCATTTACAATGTTCTGATTGTGGTGCCCGGCCTGCTGAGATCAACAAATTTGCTTGGTATGCACTTACCTTCCCAGGAATGAGAGGGTGGAGGGCGCGAGTCGGTGAACCTTCCGCTAAGGCGCCATAGTTTTTAACAATCCGTGGTGCAGCTGTGCTTCTCCTTTGGGGTCAGTAGGCCTATAACTGCAGCACAAGCCTGCGTGCGTGGGTTTCTCAGCAGAGGTGCAGTCAAAATTGACTTTACCTTTATCTTGCATGTACACTTTGGTACCTTGCAGCAGAAATCTCAGGAGTGTGAAAACTGTTATGGGAGCAGTAGCCTCACAGTACGTCAGACACTCGCGTGTGCGCTGAGGATCTCACGAGTCAGATAACCTCGGGTGCAGTAGCCTCACAGTACGTCAGACACTCGCGTGTGCGCTGAGGATCTCACGAGTCAGATATCCTCGGCTGCAGTAGCCTCACAGTACGTCAGACACTCGCGTGTGCGATGAGGATCTCACGAGCCAGATAATCTCGGGTGCAGTAGCCTCACAGTACGTCAGACACTCGTGTGTGCGCTGAGGATCTCACGAGTCAGATAATCTCGGGTGCAGTAGCCTCACAGTACGTCAGACACTCGCGTGTGCGATGAGGATCTCACGAGTCAGATAATCTCGGGTGCAGTAGCCTCACAGTACGTCAGACACTCGCGTGTGCGGTGAACATCTCACGAGTCAGAT
>LQNS02277718.1:3351933-3362642 GCA_001587735.2 Parhyale hawaiensis | reverse complement strand
GTGAATTTACATAGTTTTTTCGAGGTACGCAACTTAGTGCAACACCATCACAAACCATCACCCTTCGCCCCTCCCACTGTGGCCTGTGACCTGCCACGCCATTGGCTGCCGTGAGACTGTACTTGCTGAAAGGTTCAGGAAAAAGAATTCGCCAGCGGGACCCTGTGGGTTGCCTTGGCCGTTGGCTGGGCGTGCGGAACGTCTGTCTTTCGTGCCCGCTTTGCTTCTTTTTGATCCTATGGTCCTTTTGATGTTGCTTTCGTCTATTCTTCCTCTACTTTCCCGGCGTAAGACCATCACTCGCGGTGGGAGCAAATTTCATCGCCGTCATTTTTGATGACCAGCTAATCCTTGTTTTTTGGCATGGGTCACATCGAGGGCAACCCGCCAGACGCCCTGCAAAAAATTATGAACATTGCTCAACTCCTTCTCCCATTTTTTGTGTGAATAGACAAATATGTATACAAACGATCATATGTCAATACTTAAATCTTCAATTAACACATTATCACCTCTCTCACTTCGTTCGCGTGTGATAGTTACAGATTTCTTGTTTAGAATCTGTGCTGCACTGCTCCGCACGCAGAGGCACCAGCGGAAATTTCAAGGCATTTATCCGATATCATCAAATGCTGTATACTATATAATCGTAGACAATGAATAAATGTTCATGATTTTCTGATAGGGTTCAGTGTATAGGAGCCGCCCACTACTGCTTTACCATAGTTTAATATCTTCAGCGGAGGGCATAGTATAAGTTAAGTGGTTAATTGGGCTTGTGCTTCTTAATTTCCTATCTTTCGGTGCTTGATCTGGCCGGCGGCTTTTTATTGAAGTTCCCGCTGGGAAATTGGATGCACTTCACACACTTTTATGATTTCGTACAGCTAAACAAAAATTAGCATCATATAAAAAGGTGCTGTGAATCCAGTATTTTATACGAATAAAAAACAACAAGCAAAATGATACACTGAAGATAAGGCGGGCGCAATTATAAATCCACGAAATTATTTGTAGAACTACAGCTATTGATATCTTTCTGGAGATCATGTAGCGTTACACGTGTAGCCTTGGGCTTCTTACATTACCGTACTGATGCAATGTATTTCGTTGATGGTACGGATCAATATTAGTATCAGTATTAGGTATCAATATTGTGCAGTTTTCATGGAAATGTATTTCGTTAAGTGTACGGATCATGCAGGCTTTCTATCCGATTGGTTCCTGGACAAGAAGAGAGTAAAATGCTGCAGCGAGTGTCCAGCTCTGCACGCACGTCTGTGTCCAGCGAGTGTCCAGCTCTGCACGCACGTCTGTCTCTGATCTCTATCGGCCAAGCACCTCGCGAGGAACATATCGAGCATTCTCGGTCTCTGTGTATGTGATCTGAATATCTTCCGCTGGATCTCCAGGCTATATAGGTGGCCACGGCTGTCCGTCCAGCACTTTATGACTGATAAGTTACTTCTTGGTTGTTGAGTCATATTTTGCCGGTAAGTCACTATTTGGCTGATGAACTACTTCGTGTTTGATGAGTTACGGTACTTCTTGGCTGATCAGTCACCTCTTCCTGGTAAGTCATTTTTTGGCTGATTAGTCACTTCTTGGCTGATGAGTAACTGTTGGCTGATACAATCACTTTTTACTGGTGAGTCACTATTAAGCTGCGCAGTCACTGTCTGGCTGCGGAATCGCTTAAGTCACTTTTGGCTGCGCGTTCATGTTTGCCTCGTAAGTATTGACTGCGCTTTACAGTGACTGCGACAGAAAATTTCAGGTTTTCCTTCTGTGCATCACAGTATCAGTGTCGTTTTATAATTTTGATTTGCCCGAATTATCGAAGTCCAATTTTCCTCGACCTATATGTCTCAGATTTAGAAGGGTAATACGAATCTTGATAGATGCACGAGGAGATAGTAAAACTATGCTCAACACTTGAAATACTCGCTGTCTATTTTTTTTTCAGTGACGGAAAATGTACCATTCCTGCAATATAAAAATCACAAATTCAATTCGAAAAAAATGAGTGTATTCTGATTTAGGTAATACAAAAATACGCAAGAGCTAGTTTCTCCACTGACTATTCACGCGCGTGGGCAATACTCAAACATTGCATGCATTCAGCCTATCATTCATCACGAGTAGGAAGCACTCATATCATATTATTATTTTCGCATTTTAATCAAATTTTATGAAATCGGGTAGTACAGCACCGATCACTTTCTTTATTAGAGAGATTCTCTGGATTGAATATTGCACTCAATTTTGTTGATAAACAAAACCGACAGCCGTGGTGATGCTGCGATAAGCTGCGCGGCTACTTCATATGCATGGCTCAGTCTAATAGAATACACTACGGCAGCAGGATCAGGTGCACTGCCAAAGGACTGTTACGGTGCTTTTTATTCCCGGTAATGCGATTGGTGCCGAGCAATAATATATGCCGGTAATAGACTGAAAATTAATGGCTCCAGTTGTGCCATTATTGTAAAAGACTTGTGGAAATGGTAAAGCAAATAAAGTACGACTATTGAGTGATGTATGTTGGAAAATGGACCGAAAATACTGGTGTCAAAGTGTCCACAACAGAAACAATAACTGTCCAAAACCAGAGCTGGAGAACAAAGACAGCTATTTGACTTCAATTAGAGTCGCAAGTAAAATAAATTGATTGAAATACTGACGATCGGCGAAGCTTCGAAGAGTCGTTCGGTTGTACAGCAGTAGTAGTAATCATATCTAACTTATCTTGTTTTTGTTTAAAAATTTTGTTCGTGACTTCTGTGGTAGTAGCTAGTTGATTGTATCTGGTTAGTATATTTGGCTCCGTCTAGACTGCATGGTCGTACTACTTTATACAGTAAACGCTGAGGATAGCTACGTAAGAGTAAGTGCGCGTCTCCCGCCGTAAGTTGCGTCAGAGAGCGTAATAAAATATGAAATCCACATTAACTAAGGTGTCAATATTGAAGCGAATTGTTTGACCCGTTTCATTTCATTTGACGCATTTTCCTGTTTTTTTTTCATATTTTCAAGGACAAGTCGTGGGGTTTCTAAGATATATATATACATATATAATGCTGAGGTGGTAATATGTGTTAGAGTTTGTAAGATGCTTTGTTAGCATGGGGTAATTTCAGCCGTAATCGGCGATAGATCATTGAAATGGACTCAATATTAATGGTTTCAGTTGTGCAGCTCCTGCAAAACAACTACTGTATTTAATATCGTTTAAGACGAACACTAGCTTACAAATGTGCCCTAAAATGGGCGTGGTGTGTGCCCATGTGGCTTACGAGTTTGTAACTTATCTTATGCTATTCTTGCGTGGAGGATTTTACAAAATGAAGCGAAGGCCTCTTGGGAACACAGTCCGCAGCGCAGCATAACTTCAAGAACAAGGGTCCAAGAGGCACTGAACCCCGACCTTGGTTGTTGTCGTCTCGGCGCCTAACTGCGAATCTCGTCCGGAGGGGCTTCGGAGGAGCACGGGGTAGTGGAGGAAGGTAGGCTAAGGAAGAGTGAGAAGAAAGAAAGACAGAGACGCCGGGGGGGGGGGGTCCTCCCACAGATGCATGGGAGTGAGGACCGTCATAAGCACGTTAGGCGCAAATAGTTGGGAGACTGTTTGCTCGCCCGCATGACAGAGCAAACACTGCGGATAAGCCGCAAGTCCGATCCTGTGCTTGTAGAAGGCATAGGAGACACGACTGCTGTCCCATACTGTCGCGAATACAGCTTTCGCTTCACTCTCTCGGGTTGAATCTATAAATGAATCAATAAGGTATAAAGAAACGAGCAATTACAGATCCGAACATAATCAACGTGTAGAGAATATGTTTATAAAGTTAAAGTGACACAATAGACCGCAATAGTACTTGACTCTTAGGTCTGACGCTGGCGGCCAAAAGTCTGCAATGAAAAAATGGGATTTTCTCGAGAGCTATTCTTTTCCTCCATCTAATACTGAAGAAAAAAAACATTCCAAGGTACCCAAAATTTTTCTCGCGGAGAAGTTATCTTGGATACGGCGGGGACGCACTTGGGCGCTTGCCTGCATGACCGTGTCTGGACATGTTCATAATAGCTCTTGAGAAAATCCCATTTTTCCCAATTTTGGGCCGCCAGTGTCAGAGGCCACTTTTGGACCTAAGAGTCAAATAATGTTGCCGTCTATGGTTACACATTTATTGCTTGCGATATTGCTGGGATAGATTGAAATTGGCTGATTTTAGTTATGTTTTTCTTCAATGCACAAGACTGTTTTCGCAAAAAAAAATAATAATAATTTGGCAGCTTTCTATTTACACGACTGTGATGAATGATAATGTGGGACTTACTGCGAATCATGTATGTCCGAACTAGATTGATTGATTTTGCTTGTATTATGCTTGCCCTGAATAGCACACGTACGCGTAATGTCTTTTGACTTTTGCGAGCCTTATTTGTACCATACTTGGGATGAAAATATAAATACATATGTTCTATATTTTCTATTGGACTCGAAAAAGATGTTATTTCCTACTTTACATATGCACGGCACATAAAACGTTGCATCGCTGGGGACGGATAGTAACTAACTTTCAAACACAGTAGGTGCCGACAGACTGTCCATTAGCCGATGAACTTCAATCAACAATTGCCGTTTGAGGTCTTTTAATTGCCATTACTACTCTAAATGTAGAGTAGTATTTCCCGAGACGAAACAATTACAAGACAGAAAAACATCACATCGACTTGATTATGCAGCATACATACCTATAATATAAAGAAAAGAAAATACGTCATTGTGCATTATATTTATGGACATCTGTTGGCGGTCTCTATATTTTCCTGTCTAATAATTTCACTTTCAGGACTGTACCAAACGCAGTATTATTCACTGGAGTGATCGCGCAATCATTATGTGGAAATTCACCGTCATGTTTTAGGGGAAAATTGGGGTAATCCTGATCTATGAAAAGTTGAAGTTTAACATAAGAGCGCATAAATATTATACTTACATCTCTCTGGCACTTGTATTTCGTGTAAAAAAGTGCATTTTCAATGCAGTGCGATACTGAACTAGATATTCTTCAGTATGTAGTACATGCAGCCATTTCCTGGAATTCCTCTTCGTGCTTCGAGGAAAATTTGCCCTTTAATCCTGAAAAATAAGCTGAGTTTTGATTTGAAGGCTTTTCTTCTTCATTAGCGCAATAAAATTCAAAGCTGTTTGCTATTCCTTTTTGATTAAGAAACGCACTGGTATTTTTCCTTGACCGTCGCTGCAGAGCTAATTTTGTTTCGCTCGATACATTCTTTTAGGGGGAGAAGATATCGCCTGTAAATTAATTACGCGTGACAGCCATTGATTGCGGGGAGGGTCGGACGTTTCTCTGTAGCGGACTGGTGGTGGCTCCCACCGTATGTTTGTGTGTGTAGGTGAATGTATTGAGGTGTCATGGTATGTGTAGGTGAATGTAAAGAGGTGTCATGGTATGTGTAGGTGAATATGTCTTGTAAGTAGGAGCTGGTGGTCCACCTGCCACCAGAGCGGACAACACGAAGGATTCTAGGAAGTCATTGCCCCTTCCACGGATGTTCAATGAGTTTCTTCTTATTCTCTTGTGTGGTGTTCGTGGATGACTGATCTGGAACAGGCAATTGTGCCTAATTTAGCGCCATGTGAACACGTGCTATGAAACAAAAGATTTTCTCTAGAAAGGGAAAAAAGATACTGTTTTAAATGGTGTCGCGTTAGTAAGGGACTGCTATGCACGGCATCATTTTACACGAGCAAGCGGGAATTGTATCACAGCTTTTTACACGGTACCTAAATTTATTTGCCTGCACAAGAACACAAATTTTGCTGAAAGCATTAATTTTGTAGAAAGTTGTTGCTCAATGACCTCAGCTGAGTGTGAGAGAAATAATAACTTCCGCATAACATGGTTAATTTTGTAAGGAACATGAACACACGAAGCGTGGTGTCCCGTCCGAATAACATTAGGTGAAAGGTCTTTGAGGAAGTAATCTTGTCATTCTAGTGCAAATTAGGGAAAATATACAGAGTTGTTTTGAGCTTTTGGTGTGGTTCCGCGACTTACACAATCATGTCTGGAGCCAACCTTTTCTTTTTCAGTTGGCCGGGCAGAGAATTGGAACAGAAACACGAGGAATCGCAAAGTGGCTCTTGGTCGATGGGTATTTGCTATGTACTAATTTGCCGTCATATCTATTGGATCTCGGTCGTTGGCTACTTGCCATCCGCTGAATGTCCTTCATTATCTAACCGCTTTTTTTTATTGCCGCTCGCATCTGGTGTGAATATAGCCCGTGCAATCCATAGTGTTCGTATGATGAATTATCAACTATCGCATTGAATGTTATGCTATTACCTCCAGTGGAGTGTCTATTGAAATTGCGTTCGCTACAGTTAGTGTGGTACAGCCCAAGCAGCTCATAGATAAATTACCTGCTACTTTACTGCCGCATTAGATAAGGTTGACTGTAGAGTTTCTGTAGCCACCATATTGCACTAGGCAAGGTGGCCTTAATGTCTCCAAACGCTGTTACCTTATTGAACAGGAACTTCTAGTACGCCGTTTGCAGTGCTGCACATAGCAACTTACGTAAACGGCCTGTACTACCATATTTCAGGTTGAGGCTGAATTCTTTACTTCAAAATGCAGAGCTAAAACTCATGTAGAAAGACTCCAAGAAACTGCAAAAAAAAGTTCAGTAACGTATTCTGAACAGTCGTGCCAGCGATATTTTTGGCGCATATTTTACGACCTGCTAAATTTTAAAGGACAAGCTTTTCTTTGAGAAATGGTAGCCTTGAAAAATGGATCAGGCGGTCTTTTAATAAATGCTCCCGCAAAATATTCTCATTGGTTTTTTCGGGGGTCAGTCTTGAAGGCCGCGGCCTGCGAAAATCGGAAAAGAGCTGGCAGAGGTGGTCAGTGGGAGCGCAAGAAACCACTCATCTCTCTTGCATCTTATCAGCCCTAGCATTTGCCACTGAGTATTTTTTTTTTGTTCAAAAGTGCAACGCGCAAAAAATATATACTGTATTTGTAATCAAGGAGACGAGACTTGCTCAATGCTTACTCTACGAGTTCGTCGAATTGGATCTTAAAATTTTTCTCCTCCGGTAATGAATACGTTTCTACGGAACGTATTGTGCAAAATTATATAGCTAACAGTTGTACGAGTGAATTCGATGTTTATTGGACAGGGAGGCAAAATGGCGGACACCTTAACTGATGAGTAAAAATATGGATGTTCACGAAGTGTTTGTTTGACTTCTACCTATAGTTCTATTTTTATTTTAAAGATTAATTTTGTACAGTGAAGTTGTTTTCGATAATTTTGGCTTTTATTTTTTATACCATTGCATACTAAAGCTGAACTTTAGTATATAGCTATGATATGTAGATAACGTAGTAATCACACAAAATTAAAATTGTGTAAGGTGCAACAGAGGCTATTCACACTGCTTTTATCTGCCATTTACTTTGCTATATACTGCATCCATTTCTCCTCAAGCATTAATAAAAATAATGTGCACTACTTTTGTTCACCCATTAATGATTGATGCAGAAGCAGGCTCAGCGTCTGTTAAGTTCGCCATAGATTTTGGGAACAGCAGAGAATATAAAATTTTATCAATATTCATTTCTTCGAATGCGATATTATTTTGCTAGAAACCTCTACTGCTTAGAAATTTGTAGGCAACATGTTAGCGACTTTTGGGTTAGTTAACTGAGATCCCTTCCGTGTTTTCAATATGTAGAATATAAAACATTAAAGAAAGCTCTTCGACTGACAATTTATACTTCGTGATGCAATCCTTTGATGTAGTTTGTAGCAAAGAGCCAAGTTATCGTGCTGTAGAATCTTTTTTTTATAAAATGATACTAAGTTTGTTGATTTTTTAAAGAATGAAAATCAGATTGTCCAAATTTTGGAACGATTGATAAGTAGACCGTAAGAATTTTTGAAAGCAATGGTGCTAATTTTTATTTATTTATTTCTAGAAATATTGACAGCAAAATTATTGAAAATGATACTGACAATAATACTGATGATAATGATACTGAAAATAATTTTTGAAACAGCTAGCAATAACGATACTAAGATTTGTCGAAATTTTTGAAAAGTATGATAACTAGATCGTAGTAATTTTCTTTGGAAATGATGGTCCTTAGATTGCACAAATTGTTGGCAACAATGTCAGTAAAGTCTGCCGAAATTTTTAAAAATAATGATACCACAATCTTGAGCTCCGCTTGAGGAATGTTTTCTCTTGTGGCGACTACATCTCCAGAGACGTAAGTTGGCTTCATCTTTGGAGTTAATTCTCGTAAGTTGCCACCCGGACATTTGGAAGCACTTTACTGCGGCTCTGGCGATAGTGTTGGTGTAATGTTGACGACCCTTGGCATTCTGCAGGACTTCATTCGGCTCCTCTTGCAGGCTTCATAAAAGCCACCGCAGATATTTCCTTCCTTTCTTTTCCTTTGGTTTGATTTAGGAGAGATTCAGTGAGTGGAACAAACCGTCATGCGAGGGCCTGGAGACGGCATGTGCCCTGCATAACTACTAAGGCAAATCTCCAGACCAAATGAAATTATCTAGGCATCGCATAACACTGAGAGTCGTCCGCCTGGGGCCCGCTTTTGAGTTTGTTCCTTCGCCGCAGTCCGTCTGAATCGGAACGTCGGTTGCCAGGTCACGGTTCAGCTGGGAATATTTTCTTGAATTTATGCCGCTGAGCTGCAAACAGAAATACGTGGGGGTTTTGATGTTCGCTTTTTATATGCCATCGAACCAACGTTCTGAATTGGTATGGTCTGAGGCGCTGAGTTAAGCAGGACTGTTGTCTTCCGTGCATATGAATGGGTCTGGTCTGAGGCGCTGAGTTAAGCTTAAGCTGGCTTGTGTCTTCCGTGCATATGAATGGGTCCGGTATGACCGTCTGAGGCCCTGAGTTAAGCAGGACTGTTGTCTTCCGTGCATATGATTGGGTCAGGTCTGAGGCGCTGAGTTAAGTTAGCCTCTGTCTTCCGCGCATGTGATCGGGTCTGTTCAGAGCCGCTGAGTTAAGCGTCAACATCAACAAATTTTCGTCTGATGCTTTCTTTACCAATTTGGCCAGTTAATAGCATGAGATTGACCCATGCGAGCTTTGTAGAATTTCTGCCCCTGTATGTTCACCCCAAGACTTAGGCCCGTTCGTGCATGTACCACACCACGCCACACCCCACCACGCAAAGCCACACAACACATGTTGAAAGGTCGTTCACACATGTACCATACCATACAACACGCTAGTGCTTTCTCCCAAAATCCAGCGTTATATCTGTATTTCTTTTGTTCAGTCGCTCACACAAGAATCCAATGTCATTTGAATAAACTAAGGTTTGTAATATTACTTATGACAAACTATTGCTAATTAAGTATGCGGAGCAGTTACATAAAAATGTAGTCCTGCATATCTTTATATCAAAATAAAACCAGCCAGGTGCAATTAGGAGCTGTCCGTTACCTCTTACCTCTTCAGCACTCAAAATCCGCTGTTAATATTACATATTCAATAGCAACAACATAAATTGCTGATCAGATTCGTTAAATTATAATAACATATAACACTGAGCCAGATCTCTGTCTTGTGGCACCGTGTTGAGCCGTGTTGCATCATTGCCTAAAGCCCCGTTCGCACGCACATATAACCACACCACGCAACACAACCAAGCACGAGCGTTTGTATCCGCGCCTCGAGCTGTGCTATTCCTACCGCGTGTGACGGCAGCCATTCACAAATGTACCACAGTGCAGTGAAAGGGAGTAGGGAAGCTTCTAAGGGGTAAATTAGGTTCACATTTGGCCGATGGGCGTGGTCTAGCGGCCTACGTCATCCCTCCCCACTACTGTAATTGCCTTTGGCCAACTTGCCACGTCCTAATCGATGGCATCACAGGTGCGAGCTCGTCAGGCTAATGTTAAATATCCGGACAGGGAAGGTAACGGAAGATATCTCTAGAATGTTTTATTTCGTATCGATCATATCTCGAAACGTTTTACTTCCGTCCTCAATTTTCATGGCTTCATTCCGGCAAGATCTGTTGAACATCAATGAATATAGAGGGCAATGAATCCACAAACTGCATTGCAACAATATTGTTCGTATCGTTGGCTGAATTACTGATTTATTAACATAATTGTATAATAATCCTCCCGCTTAAGAAAATGTGCAACTTATTGTTCAACAGTTTTGGTCTATCGGCAGCAAAACTTTGAAGCAGTTCAAGCGATAACCTAATCAAAAGCAAATTTCGCCAACTAGTACATACTAATTCCTAAAATTTCTGCACAATATAAGCTGGATTAATGTGTTCAATGATAGCCAATTTTCCATATTATTTTCTTCAATATCTATGTTAAGTTATCGAAGAGATTTTACGATTATTTATTAACATTAGTAAGGCATCACGAGGAGCATTATTTTCCTGCCAGCCGTTACGATTGCCCGCTCCTCTGCAAGGAGATTGAACAGAACTGTTAAACCTCCTTGCTCCGCTGCTATTTGCCCGTGACTGCAGCTTAGGGCACAGTACAGTAAAGGAAGTAGGGAAACTTCTAAGGGGTAAATTAGCGCAACATTTGGCTGATGGGCGTGGTTTAGAGGCCTACGTCATCGTTCCTCTACGCTGTGATTGGCC
>LQNS02277718.1:3305226-3315258 GCA_001587735.2 Parhyale hawaiensis | reverse complement strand
TTGAATGACGCAAAAGTTTTTACTTTTGACTTTGTATTTTTCAGAACTGATGATGGAGCAGGTCTCCGAAACGTTTTTAAAATGATATCATTTTTAACAATCGTCTTTGCTTTTAAATTTCTTACTATCCTAGTTTCGGAAATATCTTGTAGCATCGGGACGAAGGCTTTACCGACCATTACCCTAAATACTCGACTTTTGCTGTCCTAGTTGGAGAAGCATACTGCAGCAACGCAGGAGGAAGGCTCTACGTACATTTGCCCTAATTCTCGATTTTGCTGTCCTGGTTTCATAAGCATATTGCAACACTGGCGAGGAAGGCATTACCGACCTTTGTCGTGAATGCTAGAGTTTTACGGTTCTACGTAGTTTCAGAAGCTTATTGGATGGAATTCAGATATCGAGCGATATTGGCACTTATGAAGCGGTCGTCTTTTATAATCCTTGACGTGATGATTGGAAATTTGTGATGTTTTAACTATTCGTATAATTGTTATTATTACAGCCTATTCCGCTTACTTCAACCACATCGAGACTTACTGATTTGGCCTCTATAACCTGCTAGTCATAGAAAGCGAAGATAACAACTTGAGGAAAGTCTGTGATAAAAAGTTGGCTAATAAGCCCTCCTCTTCAGTTTTTGTTATCTTTTTCTCTTGATGGCAATTGCAAGGTGTAATAGCAAATATAACTAAAATTTGCGGGCACTTAATAGGTACACACTTCTTAATTTTAACTCTGAATGGCTTGGTGAAATTGACGCCATGCCAATGCCACCTGTTGGCAGTATCACCAACATTCTAGAAAATTAGTCAATGTGAATATCTATGTACTTGGTGGCCTACCTTAATTTGTGAATGCCTCTCCTAATATGTAATAGTTTAGCACGACTGAAAAATTACTTAATTTGGAATTTTTTAAACATTGATTATAAACGAAGTAATGATAATGAATTGGTCCGTATAAGCGGAACATCGTCCATAATAAGCGAAGCTATTTTATTTGCAATACATAGCTTCTGATTCCATTCCGGCAGATAAGGCCGCATAATGCGGCTGGTCACTTTACCCAATAGTCTTATTTAGTTAGCGGAATTGACTATATTGGAGGTGTTGGCAAGGTCGTAATCGTGGTTGTTAGAATGAAGTGAATACAGCTTTTACGTAGGCACGCCATAGGCAAGTTTTCTCATGCCATAGGTGAGAGTCAACACCTTGACTCTCACCTATGTTGTAAGGTACAGTGGAACATCTCAAATAGAGACTTCGAAAACCAAGAGAAAACTAAAGAAAGCGAGACCCTTCTTCTTCTGAAATGTACCGTTTATCGTAGCAAATTTTGATAACAATAGCATATGAAGTATAGTTTTTGATACTCTTACGGTATGATTTGTTTTCTTTTATATTTTCACACGCATTCATTGATAATGATATTTTATAGTCGAAACCAGCTGGTCTGAGTACCTGTAATAGATGTTTTTTTTTTATCGCTGCCCTTGTGTTTCTTTTTATTCTGAAGATAAGGTTTCCAACCAACCGTCCTATATCAGAAAAACGATTAGTGAGTTGTTCATGCTCGCTTCTACTGTAGCTGTTTGTGCGAATCCATATGTGGCCTCGGCGTTTTGCCGGGGACACATGTGCATTTCTACTCCCAATTGGTTGCTCGGATGTGCAGCAAGGAGCTTTAATAGGGAGGAGGGAGCCCTGCCGCATTAGGTTAACCCAGCCAGCGTTCTAACCATTCCGGTGTAGCTGTGACACGTTAATAAAAGTGAGTGTCTCTGGCAGCCGTTGACTGTAACGAACGAACACACATAAATCTCATTGGTGATAGTGACGGGAGGAAACAAACTGAAGTACCTACTAATATGCGATTGGTGCATACGGCGACTGGCAGCAGCCATACCGGAAAGCCACACCGGAAACTTGAGCTTCACGGACGAAGCAAATGGCTCCCTCTTTTCTATTAAACCTCTTTTACGTACAGCTCGCGTGCCGTTTGATACATATTTAAATTGATAGCATTGATACCGTGGCGTAAATGACGTCCTAGTTTCGCATCCTTGCTTCAAGTTGTCTGTGTAAATGCCTAGTATGTCCCCGGTATTAGACATCCTGGTTGTGTACCAGAACGATTGCAGGTGACACACCAGCGATGGGTTCCTGCTCGTCTGCTGAACTGTGTATGTAAATAACGACTACAGCAGTGGAGACGGAAGAAGTGACAGGTGCCTTAGTTGTTGCCTATTTGATATCATTGGCCAAAAATCTAATTTTTCGTCAATTAAATTATATTTAAACAAAAAGATAGTGCAACCCTTTCTCATCAGTGTAAATATTGACACGTGATGGGACTAACTGCAAGTTATTCAAGCGTAGCTAATTTTTCACGACTTCCCACAATTATTTATCTCTTAGAATACATCACAACACCTTCCATAGATAGATAATATTTCAACTTAGCGATATTGATGTTCTATCCTCTGCGATGCAGTGCCGGCTCAGACCATAGGACTTTCTGAACTGCCATAAATTCTGAAAATAATAACGAAAAAATCAGATAGCCCACAGCATGAAGGCAAACGTATATACAGAATTCCCTCTCAGTTTCTTACTAATTTTAAAGCACTTCAACACTGTAGAAAAACGTATTTTAAGCAGCCCTCTGAGTTACAATGTAAACTCTATTCAACCGTCGAAGCTGTACGGCTAATTGGTTGTTTGTAAAACACCTCAAGCCATCTTTCACCCCGTAGACGAACTTGTCTGGTGCTAGCCACAACTTTGCTGCCTTAACGCCGGGGCCACATATACATTTCTACGCCCAACTGGTTGCTAGGATGAGCAGCTCGCGTGCCGTTTTTATATATATATTTGAAATCGGTATCATGAATACCGTGGCATTAATGAGTCTTGCATCCTAGCATCAAGTTGCCTATGTAAATGCCTAGTGTGGCCCAGGCATAAGAATTCCAAGTTGCGCATCCATGGCGTCAAGTTGCGAGTGTGAATGCATAGTGTGGCCCTTGTTTTAGCTAGTTACGTAGTACCAAGGAGCTTCAGTAGGGAGGAAGGAACCATGCCGCTAACACCTAGGCTCGCCAACGAGTCAGCCAGATCAGGTGGGGCTGTAAGACGCCTTCATGAATCATATTGGTGGAAGTGACGGGGGAGCAGCAGACAAACCGATGTTCTAATATGCGATTTGTGCATACGGCGACGGGCTGCAGCCACATCCGACTCTTTACTGATATGCGATTGGTCCATACGGCGACCGACTGCACGCACACCCGACTCTTGAGCTTCACGGACGAGGCTTCTGGCTCCCTCCTCTCTATTGAAGCTTCTTGGCTAGTACAACCTACTTGTGGGAAGTACAGCCCGTCCCCCGAGAGTATTGGAGCCGCTTTGGTGCTCAGCTGATGAAAACTAGATTAGCTTCTCCAGATGGTTGGCTTGGAGAAACTCCGCAAGGACAGTGTTGGGAAACTGACTGGTGAGTAGAGGAGGCAGTGTTGCTGGTAGGGTCAGTTTGCGTCATTTAGTACAACCGTGACGGTTTCATCAGTATTATCTAGATAGGGGAAAATTAGGGTATCCTTGGTACGATCTGGGTAGGGATCAATAGGAGAAGAAGAAGAAGTCTAGTTCAAATTTGGGCTGCTACTGCTCGCAAGTCTTAGGTAGAAGATTCACTGCCTGATTTGAAACATTTTTAACCCTTCGTATGCATGATACGTGTTCGAGGGCATCATAATTGAAGGATATTGCTTTTGTTTGGTGGAATTTCCACAGGTTCCTTCAGTATTAGAGAAGGGGAGAATTAGGGTAGGTACCCTATGAAAAGTTACAATCTTTGGAGGGAACAGCACAAGTAAAATTTTTATTGTTTAAGCAGCTACGCTGCTACTGCTCTCAGGTCATAGGTAGATATGTCGTCTTACTAGAAACATATTTTCACACTTCGTATACATGATATAGGTCTGAGCTATCACTGAAAAACGTTGCTTTTGTTCTGTGAAATTTCCACAAGTTCCATCTTGTTTATATCATAACTGGAATTGCTGAGCTGTCAGCTCTCTGTTTCAATTGGTTTTTGGGGGGTGGTCGTTGTTAAAAAACCTATACTACGCTATCTATATATAACACCTTCTTGCAGCCGCGCTCAGGTTTCACATACTGTATATGTCTTTAAGTTTGCCCGACTGCGATAGTGGTAGATAGCAGTAAAGCCACGGAAAACCTCCCTCTTTGGAGAAATACTTTATTTTACTTAGTATGTACTTAGCTACTATAATGCTGGTCATTAATTCTTTACAATATGGCTAGAGCCTGCAGAAATTCATTGCGTAGAAAGAGAGAAAAGCTACTACGCTTGTGCCCTCGCATTAGTCATGATTGGTGTCATGTATTCGATGTGTGAAAATATATTTCAAACAAGGAGGTTTAATAGACGGAGGGAGCACAGCCACATTTCACCCTACTGGCCTAGGAAATATTTTATCTTTCGATGGCTGCTCCCTTCCCACCAATCACAGGCTTCCAGCCATTCGTCGAGCAAATTAACGAGTCAGCCGGGCTTCTACTTCGGGAAGAATTTAACTTCCGATCTTCCTAGCTATTACTACCTCGTTCTATAAAAACGTATTGATTTCAAGCTTGACTGCTCATCTGAGAAGAAGTATAAACTGACCCTTTTTTCTGAGCTCATAGCACTGATGGCTTAGTTTTCTCCCATCCAGTTCTGAAAGTGAACTCATGGAAATACCACCTTCCTTATGGCGTATGCAAGGAGGATTGATTTAGGATGAATTTTGCTGCTTGCCACTTTATCGCTAGTTTTTTTTTTTTCAAATGCGAACGCTTTCACTAGGATGTTGTTATCACGCTGTTGTTGATAATTTTGGGTATGTGATTGGACTTTTTCATCAGCTGCAGCCTTTTTCTTAGCTTTTTCAAACAGCGCACTAACGGTCGGATATCGCTGCGTTAGTGTCACTGTTAGCGCAGCGATGGAAGTTTTTCCGATAGTGGCCGCCTGTTTCACATTTTGGTAACTCCGCTTTCAGTCAGGCGCCTGATGCGGAGAGCAGTCGATTTTTTTTATTTTATTCTGAAATACGCTTTGATTCTTGTTTTTACCGGCCGTGGCCTGTCTTATGCTTTTCTGAGTAACTTCGTACTCCATTAACAGGCATTTTGCTGATTCTACAACAACCTGACTATCTCACAAACTGTAGTCTGTCTCACTTTTCCAATTAGCGTCTGACTCCATTATAGTGGGCTTTTGCATGACTCTACAGAGACAGGACTGTCCAGCCAACCGTAGGCTGCACCTCACTTCTCCAACAGGCGAACTTTCTAGCATCCTCTGCCAACGGCCCGTGTTGATCAGTACTGCAGGCAGGCGACCCACAGGAAGTCCTGCAGCTGATGCAGGATTAATGGGACGCAATTTCATCTGCAGTCGCTAAAACGTCAGTAAAGCAACTCTGCTGGAAGGAAATTGACCTTCCGATGCGAAGTTGGGAGGCTGCATTGATATGTGCTGCCATGGTTGTAGGACTGGGCTGTGACTGCACCTTAAGTCATAAGCATCAGTGTAGTTCACAAACGTTTCGAATAATCCCATTCCTAGGAAAAAAGTTAATTTAGTCATTATAGGATTAAGCCCGTAAAAAAGTGTTTCTGATCGCTGCGTTTCAAGCTCAATCAGGTATTCTTGAATTCTTATCGAAAATAAGCTGCGTTCAGAAGCAATGCTTTTCAGGAAGTTCAAATGGTAGTGGGGGGGGGGGGTGTACAGGAGGCAATTTCCGCCAGAAACTCAATTATATGGGATACTAAAGTACTTTACATGCACTATATATGCCCCATTTTTTCTATGGAATTCTGATATTCCTAGAAGTTAAGCCGAATTTTCAATTATTCTTAGTGTCCAAAGGTATGAGATTTCTCGCCCACTGATGATATAAAATAATGAATTTTGTTTTCTTACTCTACAAGATATTTCTATCTGTCCACCGAAGAAATTCTTTTGGTTTTAGGTCTCTGTGATTGCTAGGTTTAATTTCATCTACGCTTACCTAAATAGCCATCCAGAATCACTTGCGCCTGGTCCCATTTCAGTGGGCAGTGAAGGTGTGGTGCAGTGCACGATGGTCCAACCATTGGCCCGCGGACTGATTTTCTGTGGTTTGCGACCGCTTGTTACCTCCATTAAGGAGATTATGCCTTTGTCGGAGTTTGTAAGTCTATTGGTCTGCTTGCATCTCTATTGGTCTGTTTGACTGCCATAAAATTCATTCTAACTACGGACAAGTCTTTATGAGATTTACCACGAATGTTCGGTATGTTGGGAGGCACGGATAGTTAACTTTCATTGAAGATCCGTTCAACCGTTTGTTTACTAATCTGCCTACTTTTATTTTCGGTAACATAACTCAAGCTGTTATGAACGGATCTTCATGAAATTAGGAGGAACTATTAAGAATGTAACGAAGAGCAGCTGACCATATTAATTTATTGATCTGTCAGTCCATATGTTTTTTTTTCATGTTTGTCACGACATTGCTCAAAAAGTTACTGACGAATCTACAAGAAACTTTCAAGAACTGTTATTAATAGGAAGAGGCACAAATGACCAAACTTTGGTGATTATAAAAAGGAAACACTGGTTTCTGGACCAAGTTGAAATTTTTGATGACGTCATATTTAGCGATGGTATACGCTCTCGGAGTGCTTCACCACTATTGCATTTGTTTATTTGTTTACGTACACGAAATTCGACATTAATTTCACATGGATGTCTGAGGTACGTTCCATGAGCAATGGTCAAAAACAACGGTCAAAAACTCAAGCATAAAGCTCGAAGAACGACCTTAAGTCAGCAGTTCTTTCCGTATTTCATAGTCAGCATTTGGAATAGACTCCCTTCCGATGTTGTTAATGCGGAATCAGTCAACGCGTTCGAAAATAGTCTTTACATACATTGGGAGAGACATCCTCCACAGCTAAGAACTCCTCCTCCAGAAGTCGCAAACTCTTAACGGCCAAAGCTTCCAAAGCCACATTAATCCGCCTTCTTCTCTCTCCCGCTCGAACTACACGGTTTGACTTCTCTTGTACTGGGGGTTAGTGTAATGTACTGACTCGGTAATGGTAACCTCCAAATACGCACCGGCAGATGCACTGGTTCGCGCTGCCATTATTTTGGCAGGCAACACCAGCACAAGTCATCTATTGTATCACACAAGGATTCCCAGGTGGAACTACTTGCTGACACTTACTATTAATAGTCTCTAGGCATATCTCTACTTTCAGTGATCTCTCTATCACTGATATCGGGGTATACATCACATTACACGGATACACGAATTACCGGAAGTTGGCCAGTTGCTGGCAGTAACACACAGATCACTCGTTATCCATCATATTTGCCTCATTGATGAAAATAAAGGACATCCAGGTTCCATGTATTTATTTAACGTAAAATAATACTTCTTCGGGATTACGAATTTTATTTTTATCAAGCTTTCGACATTCTCAGCGAATGTCGTTGTCAAGGTGGGAACTTCAAAACTGCTAGGTCCGCTACTTATGATATGGAACTACTTGGTATCAAAGATACGCTTGAAATATTAACACTATACACTTCTTACTGTTGCAGTATGTTCTTCCAGACTATAGTGGCTAGCTACGCTATATCATCAATGCTCTACTCTTATAGGCACTATATAATTAGTCTTAGTACAATACTTCGTACTATATACACTCCTATAGGTGCACAATGCTAATGTCTATGCACAAGCACTATATACATGTAGATGCGGCATTAAGGGTGGATAGGTCTTCTAGTGGTATGTATCAACGTTTCACACCCGCGAGTGCCGGCCGGAGGGCAAGCCGGCTGAGGTAAAAGTCTGTCTGTACCACCGCTGATGCTGGCTCTAATCACCTGATACGGGCGTGTCACATCTCCGATGAATCGGCCTGTACACTCTAAGCTCCGCATGTCAGTGGCTCTTGATCGTGCTTGCGTGCATTCATGATCGTCTCTTTGGCAGGGACTCTTCCCTTTTTTTTTCTCTTTTCTCCAGTCCTCTACTGTATATCCTACTAACATAATGGTAATAGCTCATAGAGGGCCGGGGCGAAAGTTCCGGTGTCTTTTTGGGAATGGGCCTATTGGTTCGTCTACTGCCTCCTGTCTAATCTATACTACGGTTGTTACACAGCAAAAGAAATCACAACCACAGGTTTGAACAATAAAGTGATGACTTGGCATCTCACCACAGTTTCTTCTCCGTCATTAATTCCTGACGGCAGTTGCACTATTATTGATTATAGAGTTGCTAGAATATTTGAAAATTTCATATGGCAAAAACACTGTTCTTCGGTGATATCTCAGACCCGTATCATCCTAACTTTCCCCTTTCGAATACCGAAGAAACCTGTGGCATTTCTACAGAGCAAAAACATTGTTTCTTAATTATAGCCCTCGGACCTGCATCGTGCATACGAAGTATGAAAATTGTTCCAAGTCCGGTAGAGAATCTTCTACCGAAGACCTGCGAGCAATAGCAGCTTAAATTTGAATTTGACTCCTCCTTTTCTTGAAAGATGCCCTAATTTTCCCTTGTCTAAAACCAAGGAGGTTGTAATGGAAGGAGAACACCTTTTCTATTTACCCAACTGGAGCATTTAAAGTAAACTTTCCCCTTGAACTGTCTGAGTGGCGTTTCCAATGGGAAAGTGGCATTGCCTCACGGAGTCCGTATATAGAAAGAAGTCCTGAGTTCAGAGTTTCATAGCCATCACCCATTGACGAAATTTTGAGCGGATGCAGTTATGTAAATAAAACCCGTATCCTATATACCAACTTATGATGAAAGAAGCAAAGTGAGCACACTGTCGTCACTTCTTATGAAGTAAACTGAAGCCGCATCAAAGGGACATCACCTCAGATGTTATAAAATTTTTGTACTGACATTGTATTCAATGCATACTTACGCAAATGTGAAGGTTAATCGAATTTTTATGGAGTGCCCGANGCCTTTAATTTCCCCGCAATTTAGGCTCGTCGCTGCCATCTTCCAGGTGAGACACCGTTGTTTGTCATGTGCATGTTAAATTTAAGTTCATTTATTCAATGTCGGGGGTTGGCTGTCCTCCCTAAATGTTCGGTAACACTTTTTTTTTTAACATCTTTTATTTATACCGTAACACTGGAAAATGTTTAAATTCAAACATACCGGCATATTGTAAATTATAATTGACTTCCGATATGAAACAGCTTAACACAATTACATATCACTTGATTTTGAATGTTTACGCTTTGATTATAAACAAATTAATGACAATGTTTTTTCCCTATAAGCGGAACTTTATCCACAATAAAAGAAGCAACTTAACCCTTTGCCTCCTAACGGCATCATCAGATGCCAGTCTCTATTTTTCCCTATACAAAAGCTACGCATCATGTAAATTACCCAAGACACTGGCGGCATCTGTAGTAGCCGATGCAAAAAATACTGTTTTTTGCAAGTAAAACTGTCTATCCGCTAAGGAGATGAGGCATCGATATGCACGCCCATTACAGAAAGCTTTGGCAGACGCAGTGGACCTAATCCCCAGCGCGCAACAGATTGCACAAGCAGCACCTGGGACAGGCACCTTACCTCAGTCTAGGTCGTCGCTCACAGGTGGCCCTGAGCCGCCTTCGCCTAGGAACCACGCGCCTCACACACGGCCACTACTTTATCTCAACAAGACCCCGCAAATGCCCGCAGTGCCACGCGCCGTGGACAAGAGAACATCTCCTGATCACCTGCCCCGCCTTCTCTGTCGCCCGACAAATACTTACCAGTGCCTGTAACGAAGAACATCTTGCACTTTCACTACCAGCAGTGCTCTCCGAGAACTTTCCAGCTGAAGCCCTGATTGACTACCTTCGCTCTATAAATATGATGTCGACCCTATAAAACCCTTCTCTCCACTTCGCCGAGCACAAGGCACCTATGCCCAGAGA
>LQNS02277718.1:3286108-3299398 GCA_001587735.2 Parhyale hawaiensis | reverse complement strand
GCGGTCAATGCAGCAAGTTAGGTACCGTTGCAAGTCAAATTCTCAAGGAAATTGGCCATGAAGCAACAAGTAACGTTTGCTCTAGCCCTTGGGAGGTGAGGCTTGTAATATAAATTACAAGCCCATCAAGTTCCCAGGGCGGTTTCTGTGCAGTCATCAGTTGATATGGTAACTCAGATACGGCGAGAATAGCTACTTTCACTGATTGAAAACGATTTAAGGTACCGGTCTGTGTTATTTGATTGTGCAGTGACTCTGCTGCATGGAAGCGGCTGCATTTAATGAGTCAATCATCTCATTGCTTGAAGCATTTTTTTTTCTCGCCGTAGTCTAGTCGCGTGTCTCAGCTAGTGACTAGAGACTTTCGTTTTTGTAAGCAGTCGGGCCGTGAAAAGTAAGCGTCTCTCTCATTTGGTATTGCCGTGACCCAGCTTGTGGAGACTCTCGTCATCTGCATTTTGATGAATTATGTTAACAATAATGTCGCCTTATGGTGAACCCTAACCGTGCTCCTCATTTGACTGCGCAGTGACCCAGCTGGTGGGGAGGGACCCCGTGAGGTTCACTGCAAGCAACTACAGCGTCACGGTGCAGGAGAATGCCCCACCTGCAGCTCTGCTGACACTGGCTGCCAACACCATTGCCCCAGGTACGACATTCTGACGGCTTCTCACAATCCCGTAAAATTCACTACAAATAATATTAACCAACATACTGCACACTCCTTTGGCTGTAAGGACAAAAAAGCGTTTTTTTTTTTTAGCGTAGAGGTAGTGCATACTACGGCCAAAATATCAGGAACGGAAAAAACAACCAATGTGTAAATTTTTATTACTTGCAAATTTTTGGAATGTACATTAACAAAATTTTCAGAAAATATACTTGAAACATTTATGTATAAATTACAAATTACATATAAGGATTTTACACTTATCTCTAACTATAAATAAATATTCAATTCTAAAAAGAAAGATACACATTTTGCCCCACACAAAAATTAAGGAGCGCATCATAAATCGTTGTAACATCATTAATTGTTTGTCATTATGTATGGGGAACCCTAGCAAAAATTCACTATCTTGTGAGCAAACTTTCTTATAATTTGGATGGTTTTTCGAACACACGAGGTAATTAATTTCTTGCAAGAGTGCTAGTGATCTCTCCCATTCTTCCTTCATAAAACGCCAAAATCCCAAAATCGGGGAGTTTTGAAGGATTTCTGCTTTGATCTTTCTCTTCGATGATCTTCCAGACATTTTCTATGGGATTTAATTAAGTCGGGACTCTGAGGTGGCACTTCATTACAGCTGTTCTTTCCTCTTCAAGAAAACGTGTTAGTTTTTGAGGTTTATGGCAAGGCGCATTGCCTTGCATAAAAATTGGGGTTTCAACAGTACCATTGCGTGAGGAATAGCATTTTGGTGAAAGAGGTTTTCATAAACACCGGCATTGATATTTTCATGTAAGCGAACAACGACACCAATTCTAGCTGCCAAAATCATTCCTTACACTGTTATTCTCCCATCTCCAAACTTCTCTGCCTCCTTTACACACTGATGAGGTAAGCGTTCACCATTTTTACACTTCCATACACCTTTACGTCAGAACCGAACAAGTTGAATTTAGATCCTTCACTGAAATGAGTTTTATTCTATTGTTCATCTCTGTCTATACGATATGCTTTGTGACGAGGCCAAGGCGGAGCTTTTGATTACCTCCGCCAAGGAGGTTATATTTTTGTCGTGTTTGTCTGTCTATTTCTTTGCCTGTCACCAAGATTACTCAAAATGTTATGAGTGGATCTTTACGAAATTTACGAGAATGGTTAGGCATGCTGACAGTAACATATGATTCACTTTCGGTGAAAATCCGTTCGTCTGCAGCTGTTTGTTTGCCTAATTTTTAGTACCATAACTTAAAATGTTATGGACGGATTTTCATAAAATTCAAATCAGTTCTTAACTATGTTATAAAGAGTAAAAGCCCAGATTTTTGTGGTGATCTGTTAGTTCGTCGCTGTGTTTGATTTTATGCTTATTAGCACAATATTTCAAAAAGTTATGGATGGATCATTATGAACTTTTCCGGACTTGTTAGTAGTGCCAAAAGACGTAAATGATTTAATTTTTGTGATGATTGGTTGGTCTCTTTGTGTTTTTGACTTACGTTTGTTAGCAGCATAACTAAGAAAATTATGGACAGATCTTAAAAAATTACAGAAACAGTTAATACTGTTGACAGGCACAAGTGATTATATTTTGGTGTTGACACAAAGGAAATCATGGTTTCAGAACCAATTTGAATTTTTCGTAACCGTTGCCTTACTTGGCGGAGGTATGCGCTGTCAGAGTGCTTTCTAAAGAGTTTTACTTTGCAATCAAAGGTCTGCAAGCTGGAGACTGAGCCAATAATTTTTTCTTATTTAATTTACCAGAATCAGTTATCATAATGAATGCCTTTGCCGTTTGCTCCCAAAACTTACAAGAAATTGATGTAGCTGCCTCAAGGCGGCTTCTTGAAGACATTCTAGCAAGCAATGGATTTTCCAGTTTTGAAGTTAGTGGAGACCTGCCGGTTTTCAATTTTGATTTAAGTTTTTTATCACTGTTAAATCTACTGATAATACGGCAAAAAACACTTTTTAGCTTTCTTGCGATACAAGTAATTTCAGAAACTGACTTTCCTTCTTTATGATTAGCTAGAATGAGCTGCGTTTTTTCAAGCGTCAAGGTTTGCGGTGCTGTTGCCGCCATAGTGCTGGAATATAGTTCCTAAAATATTTGACTGCGGTGTCGTATAAATCAAAACTTTTATTGAAGTTGCTTATAAATGCATAGGTTCAATATTATTACAGAGATCGGGATAATTCAACAGTGTTCCTTAACTTTTGTCGGGGCAATATGTGCATTTTTGGTTTCTTAAAATGGATATTTATTCACAGTCAAAAACAATTGTAAAATCCCTAAGTGTAATTCATACATATATGTTTTAAGTATATTTTGTGAAATTTTATAAATGTACATGCAAAATTTTTCAAGTAATAGATATTTAAAAATCAATTATTGTTCCGTTCTTTATATTTTGACCACTACTATACTATTACGATCAACTCTTATAGTCCTATAGACGAGCTAAATATGCATTTGTAAGCGTGGGGCAGTTAGACTCAATGCCCACAAACGCATTCTCGGCGGAATTTTCACTTTGCTGCACTCCGCGAGCAGTCCAGAAGGAATTAAAGCAATTGGGATAAGACTTGTAGACCTCGCAATAGTCGCCTTCATGAAGAGAAAAATGCCACTTGTGATCGCTTTAGGTAAGCTAGGAGGTGGTGCAGACGAAAGGAGCAGAAGTTATGGCGGACAGTCTTGCTGCTAATTGGCTGATGGGCAGTTAACTGGCTTTTGGCGAGAAATGAGAGGAATTAACCCAAGAGATTAGCATATCGCTCGGTGTTTTGATGGTGAAATGTGGAGGGGACATTATAGCGGTAGTCTGTCAAGAATTTTCTATGTATATACGTAGTAATGGCACGAGATAGAAATGAATGCATGACGCTCTATCACTTGACGCGGTTGGGCTAATTGATTAGATTAGATAGGCGGCAGTAGACGAACCAATAGGCCCATTCCCAAAGAAACACTGGGACATACGCCCCGGCACTCTATGAGCTATTGCCATTATGTTAGTAGGATATAGAGGACAGGAGAAAAGTGAGAGAAAAAAAAGGTGGGGGGGGCAAAGGGTCCATGCCCAAGAGACTATCTTGAATGCACGCAAACACGATCAAGAGCCGCTGGCATGCGGAGCTTAGAGACATCAAACTGTGTAGTTGGAGCGGGAGAGAGAAGGAGACGGATTAAGGTGGCCTCGGAAGCTTTAGCCGTTAAGAGTGTGCGACTCCTGGAGGAGGAGTTCTTAGTTGCGGAGGATGTCTCTCCCACTATATGCCAAGATGATTTTTAAAAGCGTTTACTGACTCCGCACGAACAACATCGGAAGGGAATCTATTCCAAATGCTGACTATGAAATACGGAAGGAACTGCTGACTTAAGGTCGTTCTTCGAGTTTTATACTTGAGTTTTTGACAGTTATTTCGCAAGCGATCATCGAGGTCTCTTTTAAAGAGCCCCGTTGTAGGTACGCCGTTGAAGACGTTCAAATACTTGAATGTTTCTATTAGTTGCCCCCTGAGACGTCTTTGCTCGAGAGAGATCAGACCCAGTTCTTTTAGGTGACATTCATATGACTTATTTCGCAGCTGAGGTATCAATTTCGCTGCTCTGCGTTGGAGTCTTTTCATTTTATCGATATCTTTTCACAAATGTGGCGACCAGAATTGAACAGCGAATTCTAAGTGTGGCCGCACCTTGTACAAGGGAATGATGATGTCATTGGACTTGTATTCAAATTTCTGGTGATAAATGGGTCATGAGACGAACGGTAAAAGTGTGAGAACAGTTGAACGACTGACACAACATCGAACAAACATTATCACTAAGGGTTCAGTGCAACAACCCACTGTCGTCGGTTATGGCAGGCATTAATTTGCAGTGGGGGCGAAGGGCTCATCAGCCCTATGGGCATTACTGAGCATTTGTCGATATTAAAGCTCATCTGCCACCTTTTGCGCCATTCCATGAGGTGGTCAAGTTCTTGTTGGAGCTCGGCTCTTTTCGTGGCAGGATGACGTAGTTTAGTATCATCCGCAAATTTACTGATTTTACTACGGATGTTAAGATCGAGATCATTGATGTAATTTGAGAACAGAAATGGGCCGAGTACGCTACCTTGGGAAACCCCTGATGAAACTTGCGTCCAGGCACTCGTCTCTCCTTCAAGTTTTACTCGCTGCTGTCGCCCTGTAAGCCATGCCCTAATCCATCGTAAATAGTCTCCCCGGATTCCATGGGCTTCCAATTTTTTCATTAGTCGTAGATGGGGGATGTATTTACATATGGTGAAATAGCGCTTGGCTATAAAGCGTTGTAAACTAGTAAGTTTGCCGGAACTGATAAGATTCTGCTGAGGTGTACAAGTATGCCCCACCTCGACTGACTGCCCTTGTGGCTTCATTGTTCAGTGGATGACAACGGATGCAATTCAACCCTAGCTGTCTTATGGAAGTTGTTGAAAGAAAAAAGATTAAAATATCACTGATAATGGGAATTGCAGACCTATTGCACTTGCGACAGCGGCTTCCAAGTTGTTCGAGTTTTCATTGTTTGAGAAAATAAGCCTTGCCATTTGTTTTAAAGCGATGCACGTAAAAGAAGAAACAATTTATGCTTTGAAGTATACAATAGAGCGTTATCTTTCTGGCGGTTCAGGGGTGTATACGTGCGTGTTTCTCGCATGCGAAAAATATATTTGGCAGAGTAAATCAGTGGCGGCTTCAGGCGCTTCCTCCTCCAGCCCTGCTTGGTGGGTTGCTGGAGTGCGTGGGAGGAATTGTGGCGGCGTGTCCTTGGGCGCGTCATGTCGTATGGCTACGGCTTGGCCAACTGCACTTCACTCAGACCCCCCACTTTTTTGGTCTCTTCAGGACTATGGTCCGATTGTGGCGCGGCCCCACTTAGTTGGCAACGTGTACCAGGGCCTGCAGTACTTGCCTACAGGATCAAACGCCATCACTATTTCCTCCATGCGATCAGAGAGGGTGGTGGTCAAAGTCTACCCTCTTGGAGGTAACTCAACAAGAACAACAACTACAAATTACCCCGGCCAGAACTGTTATTCTCAATGCTCTCTAATATCAAGTTAACTTTGATCCCTGGCAACTTCATGTTTTACTTTTGGCATTCACCTGATCTGAACAAGTATACCCAAGGTTCTTTAATTTCCCTTACCTTTGATCCCCGGCAACTTCAGGTGTTTCCCTCGGCATTACCCCGGCCAGAACAATTATACTTTAACGTTCTCTAATTTAAAGCTAACTTTGATGCTGGCAACTTCAGGTGTTGCTCCTGGCATGACTCCGCCGGAACAAGTCAGGAGCTCGGCTGCTGGCTCCCATAATTTCTCTCAGCGCTTCCAGTTTTGTCAAGGAAAAAGCATCTGACAGCTCGGACTGGACTCGTGATGGCTTAATAATTGAATTTCGTTGCCTAATTGAGACGACTGAATAATTAATGCAACTTATTTTCCATTACGGCTGTTTATTGTGAGACGTGCGCCGCCGCAGCGCAATATTCCCATTGTATTTGGGCATTTAAATTGACTGTGTTCGCACCTAGTGAAGCGATATTTAATTAAGATGTGAATATTGTCGCTTCCTAAATTGTAACATAATATTCAGGGGTTACTCGTGTAACGGTTACTGGAACGTCAAAAATATTATTTGATAAAAAATCTTGACGTTTCGGGAAAGATCAGATTCCCATCATCAGATTCCCGAAACGTCAAGATTTTTTTTATCAAATTTGTCGACTATCGTATTTTCGTTTTATGATATTAGCTTTAGTTCATATATATTATTTGAAGTTCTGTATACCAATAACATACAATTTGTGTTGATTTTTTCGTATGTACTCGAAAGTTTCATAATTTTTAGGCGAAATATAACTAGCTATCTCATACTTCGTGAAAAAGTATAATGTTGGTGTACAGTATATGTCCGATTTTTTAATTAAAAATTGTTTATAGCATTTATTACACTCGTACTTCTCATAGCTTAGGACTGCTCTAATGAGTTATTTATCGTGTGCTCTTTGAGACATAAAATACCTTTCGCATTCTTCGGCGGTATTTGCACCCACCTTCGTCCCTTCTGAAGACGCTTTAGAAATACGTTAGCTACCTCATGAATTTCATAAAGGAGTCAGTGCAAACGCACCAGCAGAGTCTATTCTGAGCGCTGTTGAAGATGATGCAGTGAATGAAGGAAGTTACCGGCAGTGGTTCAATTGCCTGTTTCAGAAGTAGGGATTTCAGCAGGAAAGACCAGGCGAAAGAGGGTCGTTCACGAAAACTCGATTCCGAGCTGTTGTCTCTGATAATTTCACCATTTCCTCTAGGAAACTTGCTGTGCAATTTGAACGGAGCCCACCCAATTCTGCTACGTCAATAATTGAAACGGGTCGGGAGGTTTTGAGTGGCTGGGAATTTGGTCCCACCCCATACGTGCTGTCCGCAGAAAACCTGCAACAACGTATTGCTTATTGGGACCAAATATCTCTTGGAAAAACCGGGTTTGGATTGATTACTTCGCTTAGGATATTCTAGCTTGATCTTAATTTTTCTAATAATATATTGTTTAGGGAGTACATAATCTGAAGGAAGGTCTTACGCTGACGCCAAGGGAGGAGGTAGAAAATGAGGTGGAAACATATTTTGCTTAAAACATATAAGTTTTTAGGAGCAAAGTATTAGGGATATTACATGCGTGGGATTTTTAAGCTTGTTGACATTAAAAATTATATTCCTGACCGTCATGGAGGTCATGCCAACGACTAAAGTTTATGATTTTTTCGCATTTTAACAAAATACTAATCACTGCACTAAAGAATAATGCGTATTTAAGCCGTATACGTATGAAATACATGTATACTTGTATTTATTTTAATGTACATGTATATATACTCAATTCTTATTCAGTTCGTCTCCCTTCCTCGGCGCAGGAAATACAGTAGTTACATGTTTGAGCTAATCTTCTTTTCAAACTAAAGCTGCACTCTGAAAACGCAAGCCTCCGCAAAGTGGCGTAATGCTGAGACACCGACTGGTAGACAGACATAGAGACAAACGGAGTGGCGAATCACCACCGAAATTTCTTCTTTGCAATCCTTGCAGTTTCATTCCATTTTTACCTCCGCCTAGGAGGTTGCCTTTTTGTCGGTTTTTGTCAGTCTGTCAATTTTTCCGTCACCATAATAACTTACTCCAAAAGTTAAGACTGCATTTTCATATGGGGTGCAAGATTTGTAAGAAATGTTAAAAGGCACAAATGACCAAAGACTGGTGATAGTCTGCTGGTGCGTTTGTGTGTTTCACTATGTATGTCTTAATGCTTGCTAGAACATACGTAACTGAAAAATTCCGGACGGGTCTTCAAAAAGTTTCAAGCACTTTTGTTAATGTTAAGAGGTACAAATGACTAGATTTTGATGATGATCAAATAGAAATCCTTGGAAAGGAGGTATAAAGTATATATAATCTCAGTTTATTTGTACTATTTTTTTGCAAACTGAAATAATCCACTTGACTTCAATAGCAGTTTCATCTGTTTTGGAAAAACTGACTGTGCTCTCTGCCGTGGAGCTGTTAGCATTCACTGATCGTAATATATGAACGTGATAGTATGATCAAGCTGCAGTTCATTCTTCTGACAGCAGAACCATCAGTACAAGCATGAATATTGAAGAGATGCCCATGTGTGTCCTTTGTCGCCATTCGTCGAAGTGCACAAGTAGATTCGATAGGCGGTAGTAGACGAACCAACAGGCCCATTCTCAAAGAGACACCGAAACTTGCGCCCCGGCCTTCTAAGAGCTATTGCCATTAAGTGAGTAGGATATAAACGACTGGGGAAAAGAGAAGAAGAGAAAAATAAAGAAGAGGAGGGAGAAGAGTCTCAGCAAAAGAGACGATCACGAATGCACGAAATTATGATCAATAGCCGCTGATATGCGGAGTTATAGATGTCAGACAGTGTAGTTGGAGCGGAAGTATTCATTGTGTAAACCTTGAAATAAGACTTTCCTGTTGCACAAACCTGACACCTACACAGTTTAGTTACGAGCCGCCACTGGTACTATGTTAGAAGGAATAATAGTCAATAACGTTCTTGGCAGCGAGATGGAATTTATTATTCAAACCAGATCACTTGCAAGAGGAAGTGGACGATATGTCAGGAGGATCCCAGATGGCTTGTTTTGGAATTCGGTGACATGTTCGACCGACGTCCCAGGCGGCTGTGCCTTAACCTGAGGAAAATTTTACCGTCTGCTGTTTCCGTCAAACTCCCACTTTCGTCTGTCTGACAAGCACTATTGAACACGTAACTGAACGGTCCTGTTGCGCTGTTAAGGGTTAGATGTTTGGAACCTACCTGACACTTCGGTGTATCATAGGCATAACATTGCTTTAAGTGTCCTGTATGAAAGACGCTGGACATTATAAGAAATTTTTTCTAGTATGTAATATTCTGGACCTTGGTCTTGGATCACCATGCATCCATCGTAATTCCTCCAGTGTGGTGACTTCGGACTGACGCGAGTATAAATGTCGCGGTGGTGGTTGTTGTGGAAATTTCTATGGAGTGACTCTGATATCACCATACCAACAGAAAAATCCCGGTTTACTGCTTCTAGTTTGCTCTAACATATTGTGTATAGGGTACCTCTCCTGTTTAGGTACACACTAGAGACATTCTCGCAAACCCTTTCTTTCAGGAATTAATCTGCCATCTTTTTCGAAGGAAATGGAATTTTTGAAATGTTCAGAGGCCACGCTATAAAAGAAAGGGTTAATCAATAGGGTGAAAATGCTTCAGAGAGCTTCGGCTCCCTAAAACTATTTGAAAATTCATTCATGACATGTGAATCTGATGGGATGCACTGGAGACATGAAACTCGCCGTTTCCATATAGGACGTTTGTAATGATGTTAACTACTAAGTGTCATGTGGGACTGATAATAGTTTTTTAGCCGCATTAATCGGTGTGACTAATTTACTGTATATTATAATAATACTTAAACTTCCAATACTCAGTCAGGAAAAGTAATGATAGTAAAAGTTTCTTTCTCTTGAAAAAAACTGACACTACCTGTATTTGCTTTAAAAGAAAGCTTTGACCAGACCCATCAGAGCAGACTGAATATCCCGGAGCTCTGCACAAACTGTGGTAGAATATTCTAACAACGCCCCGTCGCACGAAGCTAAACAGAAAACATTCTTTTCGGTTGGGCATTGCTGAAGAGTTCCAGAAACGGTTTGTGAACGGTGTGCATAGCACCACCGAGCTGTCCTTTTAATACTAGAACTGGCTAGTGCGAAGTACGATAGCCACTTTGTATGTATCCCTTTTGTAGCAACTCTTATTTCCCAGGACAGTTTGCCTATTATACAGTCAGCGCACAATTCTGCAGGATACCTTATGAAACACAGACATGAGAAGAAAACATCTCTACCGAAGCTCCCTACCGACGTGGGATAATAAACGAACGCTAGTTCTTTGTAAGGCGCGTTATTTAGCGAAGAGATAGCAGTAACTGTTTTCCCGTGCGACTGTTCATCAGCTGTATGATCTGTCTTAGCCAATCAGCCACTCCCTGAGCTTATGTGGGAAATCATTCATTTAACTCGAATCCATAGGCCATACTCCCGTAATTCCAGGACAAAGAAGACACGGAGAGCTTCGCGTCGTTATCATAATATGCTGAACAATTCTTGTGACTGGCTCCAACGATATGGAATTCAGCGGAGACATGTATTTCGACGGATAAGTTATGAAACAAATACTTCCATATATATAAAGTGCAAAATTCTTCGAAGAGCTTGAGAGTCACTAAGGCAGGTCTCGAAGACAAAGAGTTCCATATTCTAACGCCAGGGTATATAGGATCAAAATTAGTCTACCATACGTTATGGTTTTACTCTGAGGATGGATTTCTTTATCTTATCCATAATGCTTATGGTTGTGTGACTTGAAATTCCTAAATATTGAGAGATTTTTCATCAGTAAATGTCGCTAAACTGCCATCCCAGTCCAATTGCATTGTCAAATTGGAATCGTTATCGTTGATGGAGGACGAAGAATCATGTAATGGGTCGTCGCGCCCTTAGAGTACCACGCACAGAAAAGGTGCGATTCTCTTTGTCAGGCGAAAGGGTCTTCTGCCCTTTCTTACTGACTTTGCTGCCTTCGTTTCTTATACGCCTACTGACAATCTTTTTCTCATCTTTACCGGCTTGCTGTTCCTGTGCATGATTCTTCAGTTTTCTTAATTTATGTATTGCTTTACGTTTCTTTCCTCTTTTGGATCATAGGAAGTTCAGTGGGTAGTGGGGCTAAAACTGGAAGTATGGAAATGCTGATAATAAAAATCCCAATGTAATGAAACGCTTCGTGTATTTATGTATTTCGAGTTCGCTCTTAAGGAAATAGGCGAAAATGGGCCAAGTTGCACATTTTGTTATTCAGTTACGTCTTCATAGAGATCGATGACCAGGTTGCAGAAGATAGCGAAAGTTGGATCCCTTTCCCTTTATTTGAATGCACTTCTTGCTTTAAGCACATCTTGAAATCGGAACAATATCCATGCAGCTTCTGGAGCCCGATTTTATAACTTTTTTCCTTGCAGGTCACGACGCAAAATTCGGCAGATGATCAACGAGTACTCACACAGTTCACTTACTTACTAAGCGAGCACCTTCGAGGCTAATTTCAGCCAATCAGCGATCGCCGTGACTGGCGTCAATTTCAGCCAATGGGCGACCTCCACGTCGCTATGCTCATATAAACAAATGATGCCGCGAGGGACGGCTTGTACTACAGTATACCAGAGGGACTTTCCTGTCAATTGTTTATTACCTCAAATTGGAACTATCCATACACTTAATTAGATAAATGAAGGAAAATGATAGACCACAGATTTGATGTCTTGTATTCCATTTTGATTTCCAGTGCCATGTAAAGAACTGAGGAAATCATCCAAAATTGTTTACCTAAGTTGAAGCGAATGCTTTCGCGAAATAGAATGATTCACATAGGTTTAAAAAGACAAAATTAGACGATTTTCATTCACTAAGAATACTTTACATTACTACCGGTTATAAACTAGAATATTACACATACATACATGAAAAGCACAATAAACTACAATTGAACAATTTTACAAACGTTAATATAATAAACAATCGCGACACACACTTCACCTCTCACACATGCGACGCCATTGTGGAAATTACCCTATATGCCTCGGTCTTGAGATTACCATGGATGCCCTACTGCAAAAGGAGTCACGCTATTGGCTGATAAGCCTTTGTGTGATGTCACAGTCTGCAAGTGCAGAATCTTCTGTCTGACATAACTTATATAGTAAGTGAACTGGGGTTCCCACGACGAGAGAGCAGATTTTGCTTCATAGGCCAATATTTCAGCACTTCAATGAAGCTGATATTTGCGTATTGAAGACAGTATCATGGATACGGAACACTCACATTACATATAAGCTGACTGGAAGTGTATTCAAGTTTATAGCAGTGTTTTACACACGATTTTAATTTTGAAGACACACGTCTCATTAAGAGAGAGGATAGGGAACGTAAAAGAAGAACGAGATTACTACAGTCTCAAGAACGAAGACGTTCTACCAATATGCAGAGAGATGAAGCGTCTATGCGACATAGTGAGAAGAAAGACTTCAAGCAGAAAGATTACAGAAGGGAATAGGAGCTGATATTAAGCGTGAACGTGAAAATGTGGAAACGGCGAGTCAGAGAAGAGAGCAAACATTTCGATTATTGCGTGAATTTTATTTTCACGCACGGGTCCACTATTACACTAATAAAGAACAATATCTACTGATTTAAGTAGCTTAAAAGTGCATAGGCCGGCAGTTTAATTGATGTTCGAAGCAAGAAAGGAGATCTATCTTTACTCTGAGAATTGCGACTGGAAGCGATGAAGGCAGATGAAGCTTGCTTCAAATAGTTTTGTTGCACTTAGTTGCAGGTGTCCTTATCGGGAGCAACCTCTCTTTAGAATACTTTTTACCACCCTGGAACGAAGTGAGAGGTGGTAATGTTTTTGTTGAAGATTTAAGTATATGTATTTCAGTATTTATCACTCGCGAACAAAGTGAGAGAGGTGATAATGTTTTCGTTGAAGATTTAAGCAAATATAGATCTATAAATATATATATTATTTGTATATTTGTCTGTCTAAGCAATAAGTGGTCGAAGGAGCTGAGTAATCTTCATAATTTTTTGTAGGGAGTTTGGTGGGTTGACACTTGCCAAGAAACCAGACCTAGCTGAACATAAAAAATGATGGCGTTGAATTTTCCGCCACCGGGGGCGAATTTGCCTCCAGCGCAGCAGATCGTCTGGAGAACGAGGCGTTCTATTTTTTTCCTATGTTATTATTGAAGAGCTAATCCATGGAAAGAATGCGGCTGTGCTCTAGCCTCGTTCTTTAAAAATGACTTCTTTGAATTTGCCCCCACTGCCCCAGGCAACATTTTTTTGTCCCCTGGACATGCGGGGTATATCGCCGGTCAATGTGCCATGGATGTCAGAATGTGATATCTAAAGGATGTAATAATTTGGAAAATTTTGGGAACATGC
>LQNS02277718.1:3269846-3286008 GCA_001587735.2 Parhyale hawaiensis | reverse complement strand
CACCAGATTGTGACATAGTGATTTCCCAATCTCCTTGTAACGTTCCTGGTACATGATAGCCGAATAAACAACATAGAGGGAAGGTTGATGATATCCGGGGAACATTCCAGGAACATTTTCATGTTGCCTGGGGCTGGTGATGGTCATATGCAACCGAGGCGTTCTAATTGTATATATATTTGTATATATGTATGTCTACCCAAAAACAGTTAGAAGGACTTGACTTCAGCAATCTTCATAATTTTTTGCGGGGAGTTTGGTGGGTTGATGTAGATATGACCCATGTCAAAAAACTAGGTCTAGCTGGCCATCAAAAATAACGGTTTTGAACTTTGTCCACCGCAGCGAATTTGCCTCCACTGCGGCAGATTGTCTTACGCCACGAGACGCTTTATTTTTTTCCTATGTTATTATTGAAGATCTACTCAGGGATCGAGCTGTGCCCTAACCTCGTTCATCAAAAATGACTTCGTTGAATTTACCCACCGCGGGTGATGGTCTTACGCCACGAGGCGTTCTAGTTTGTTTTGCATTCACGCTCTTTTAAACATTTTTAAACTAATATTGATGGCTGCATTTGGGAGTTAGCGGTGAAGTTGAAGTGACCACTCAAGCAGTGAATCTCACGCGTGTGGGTGCAACGTTGCAAAATGTCGCCTTTTTTATGCTTTAGACGAAGCAGACTTCAATCACAGTTACAGTTCCTTAGTGTCGTGAAATGAACAATAATTTCATTCGTGGGACTGAAGTAGTATTCGAGAGTATTCACGAGAAGCTCGAGCATGAACATTGAAGAGCTGCTTAAGCTGTCAGTGTAATTTCTTCATTGTCATTTGTTAGACTGCGGGGTGCATTAACATTACTAATAAGTAGAGCCCAAATTTATTGCAGCTTACGGCGTAAGTGCAATAAAGCTATAAGTGCAATAACTGTAATGAGAGCTATAAATGCAATATATTAGGCCGTGCTCACACGCCCCTCGTCGTAACGCGTTCAGTCAAACTGATGGACGCGGCGCGTTGATTTGATAGAAGCAGCTGCAGCAAACGCGGCCGACTGAAGGATGAATCCTATCCTTTTTTTGAACGCGCTGCGTCATTCACGTTCAGTAAACAGAACCAATAAATACTAAATTAATCCTCTGCAGCGTTCACAGATCATGGACAATTCGACAAAAAATGGCTTTTTATCGTCACTTAAATGATCAGAATCACTATACTCCCGTTGAAGACAAAAAAACTAGAAAACCTGAAAATGTTATAAGAACACGCGTGACCCCATCTTTGATTTGGGAGCTCAACTGATTACTCTGCGTTGATTTCTCCTTTACCGGTATCTCAGGCTATAAACACTTTGGAAATAGGCTGTTCCTATGCTCAGGCTATAAGATTATTCGATACGAACGTGACTTGAAACCGACGCGAAATATAAGCGAAAATGTAAAGAAACGATATCATAACTGAGCGCTCGGCGTCATTCATTTGAATGAAGGACACTTCTACGTATGGACAGAGACAGAAAAAAGTTGACGTACGGCTCGTGTTCATTTTCGTGATTGAATGCGTTACGATGAGGGATTTGTGAACTCCCCCTTAAGTAACATAAAGTATTGCATATATAGCTCGCATTGTAGTATAAAGTCATGTGATACGTGGCATTTATTGTCATTGATAATAAATGTCATTGATAATTGATGCCAACTGTCACAAGACTTCATACGCTTTATGACAACTGATTCCCTTATCAATTATTGTTCAATGTTTTTGTTGGGGTAAAAATATCATTGAATTGCAAAATCTCAAATCTGACAATTAAATTTTTGTAGCTTTTTTCTTTTTGGGGATACATCATGGGAACAGGTAAAACGAGATATTCGCTAGAATCATTCTCGCCATTGGAAAGAATTGTCAATTGGCATAAGCGCAATGTTACTAATAATTGTTATTTGGAACTGATATAAATGTCCGTTGATCCACTGGCGTGCTATTCTCGTTCGCTATCGGATCTTTGTTTTTGTTCCTTCAATTTTTTGCTGCTTTTGTTTTCCTTATTTCCTATTTCTTCCTCCCTTATTTCTTAGGTGCAATAGGAGCAATTTTTGGGTGCAATAAGAGTATATTTAGGTGCAACGAGATCAATTTTTAGGGGCAATAAGAACCATTTTTAGGAGCTATAACTGTAATATTTTAAGCGCAATCAATCCGGGCTCTACTGATAATCTGGTGTATAAGATATATTGCCCGAGCTTGTGAAACGCCTTCTTTGGTGTACATCACGGAAAACTAGTTGCGAAAGGTCATCATGCACCAGCAAACTGAAATGCGTCATTAGCAGATCCCCACTGACTGTTGCCCGAAACCTGGTTCGTTATCACTATAAAAATGCGACTGCCGACCCCAAATCGATTCCAATTTGCGCCATTATCACTTATGCGTCTCGCGTTCAAAGGCAACATTTGAGTGACGTACAAACGAAAGTCGACGATGGTCGATTGCATATAATGAGGCACGGACAGCTCATCACAGTCATACTCACCCAGGTTACTCCAAGACTTGCAAAATTAAGGATGCGTAGACTGCAAGGTTGTGTGATCATTTCTTGCTATAGGCGCTAAAATTTCGCCACTTGTCGTGCCCACAATGCCTGAAATTATGACCGCATGTTGATCTTGAAGTACTTTGTTATGTTCATACAATTGCAATGCAAAATTCAGGCTGAAATAGCTACGTCACTGGCGATGTCAGTTAATGTTTACGAGCCTTTACTTTGCGAAGTCTTTTCTCAGTTCCCAGGCCCAAGCCTTTCCTTTCAATAAAGGTCAAGACGCATGTCGTAAAATGAAACCGATATAATTTGTCGTTTCTTTTACCAGTAGCGTCTAATTCTTTGAGATCTGTTTGCTGATATGTGCTCCTTCCTCATGCTGTCGTATCACAATTCTCTGTTCGGACCTGGTCATGCTAGCCCTATTGAATTGAATATAATATGATCTGCTTTTTGTCAGCCAAATTGAGTAAATATAGGAATTTATATCTTCTCAGACCATGTACAGCATTATAATATTAGGCTTAGAAAATAGTCATTTTTCTAGCTCCTACGTCGATATCATCAAAATTTATAACATAAATTTGTGCGTATGAACGAACATGGGTGCAAAGTGAATCAACAATTTATGTTATGTTGTATCACTGGCTTAACGATTCACTTCAATAATAAGTTATGTACTGATGAGGCTATTCAAATTATGGTGGGAACGGGTATTGAATAAGCTGTGCTCCTCCCTAATTCTAGCGTTCAACATTTACTGCACAACTTTGTGCTTGCGTGAGCATCAAACCAACCATACGGGAAACATGACCAGAGGAAAATAGCGTCATTTCCATCAGACTTCATGAACATATTTGTGCTTGTAACAACATCTCATGTTAAAAAATCAGAACCGGTAAATTTATAAGTTAAACCATTCCCTGTTTCATAGCTAACTACATAATTCGCCCTATAAATTCATCCTGGCGAGACACAATATTAACAACATAGCAACAAAACTCGAACCACTAACCAGCTCGCCGCTGTACTAAATGCCGTCAACTTAACCGTTCCGTTCTCCGAAAGCAAGCAATCCAGTTAATGTATTTCCTGTTTTTGAGTCTCTGAATGGATTTCGTGTTACAGTTCTTAAAGTTTGGACACTCTCGGGAAATAGGAATTGCGGTGCTCGCTCGCACTTATCTGTTGAGCAGATTAAATTTACTTGTTCTCTGCCAAATGTGCAGTGAACAGTGATGCGAATATCTTCAGCTCGCATGACCGGCTCTTGGTGAAACAGGTCAGGTACTTGAAGAAGGCAAACGCTTTACGTACCCTATGCTTGTGTTTGTAGCAGTTTAATAGCTGTCGGACTTGATGATTAAATGCATTGTTCAGCATGGTGGGCGATTGTGCTTGTTAGCATCTAATATGTAGTTGCAAAGCGCTCACTGAAGTTACCACACAAACGCTAAATAGCTAACGACAACAATTTGGAACAAAGCGGATACTATAAAATAAATTACATATATTTCAGTAACAGTGGACTGGTGATATACTTTTATGTAAATAGCACAGTGCAAATATTAGATAAAACGGTCGAGCAATCTATTCGTTTAATGCAACAAATGTTTTATTCGTTGTGTTGTCTTATTATTACGGGTGGTGTATTTTTAGTCGTGGTCAATTATCCAGTTGTGTTCATTTATCTTCGGTGTTGTGTACGAAGTTGGCCAGCCTGTCTATAGTACAGAATGGAGAAGGAGCAATGAATTTTTTTTTGCTTTATTTACTTCCTATGTACATCAATGTATATTTACTTCCTATATACATAACTTATAAGAGTAAGTTACGAGTGGCAAGCAGCTATGACATAGCTCCTTTAGAAATGGAGACAAAGTACAGTAACATTTCAAAGTGCAGACAAGCCAGGTACAGTGTCTACAGAAGTGCTGGTTATGCCTACTAAGCACGAGCTTTTGTACTATGTACACTAGTGATGGGGCGAATATTCGAATCCGCAGAACATCTGCACCTTTTGGACATCCGGCCCATCACTAATGTACAGTAGCTTCCGCCAACACATTGCGAGCCGGTGAGCACTTTTGCGTTTTGGACACCGGCCTTAGCTTATAAGGGCCATACAACTTCGCTTGACGGCTGAAGCGTCGGAAGTATCGTAAAAGATCTTCCGATAGATTATCTCCATGTATATGCATGAGACCGGCAAGTATGCTAGCCTATGATCTTAGAGCTTCCCCTGAATTTGCCTTCCGTTATCGCTTTATGACCTTATAGTGCCAGCTCCATACTTCCTGTCTCACATGAACGAGGATATCCGTCGCAATGCGGTCTAACTATCAGTACTATATAATAATTCACTTCGTGTTTTTATTTATTTATTTATAACTATATTTATATCTTTCCTGTCACGCTCTATGAGAATAAGATAGGAGAAAATTCAGATTTCAAAAGGCGAAAAAAAAGTTGGGTAACTTGGAATATAGAACTCTGTCCGCTTGCCCTTCTAGCTAAGAGAAAAGTTGGGTACCTTGGAATCTTTTTGTTCGGTATTAGATACAGGACGAATAAGGCTTCGGACATATGGACGGACTGACAGACAGGTCTCTTATTACAGTATAGATTGTTTAGACAGAACGCTGAATTTACATTTAAGAAGCCTTCTAAAGAGTAACAAGCACAAGAGACGGTGGGAGTTTTGGTGAAGTGTTAATTTTTTGCCGTCATTTATAATGGCGGCACGGGCCACTAGTCCCTACATATTAAGTCTTATTTAATATTGCTCGAGCGAAGCGCATATGTAACAAGTTGCTACCTTCCTTAAAAAACGTATAAGAAATGTTGATTTCACTGAACGCTGTTGATTAAAGTGATTTTATAAGTTTCAATGGATATCCCTGCAGTCTCACTAACTGATTGCACTAAAATATTAGCTTCGTACTGGCTTTTTCAAATAATGACAACCCCTGCAGTTTTAAACTAAAGTGGAACTCCTAAAACAAGACAGGCATATTGTCTCCGTTCCAGCTGGAAGACCCCGTTTCGAGACGATGAGAACCGGCAGGCGTCCAAATTTGGAGATGATGAGAACATAATTACTGTTTTATTTCACCTACTAGCTAACTCATGCGATCATTAACTCAATACTAAGAACATAATTACTATTTTCCTGACTAACAAGCGAACTCGTGCGATGTTCTACACAGTTGTATGAACGTAGACCCTAATTATTGCTTTATTTCATTTATCAGCAAGCTCATACGATGTTATTCACAGTACTAAGATGGCACAGTAATTACTGCTTTATTTTACCAGGAAGACACTCATGCAATGGTTCAAGCAATGCTAAAAATGTAGAGGTCCCAATTACTGTCTTATTTCATTGCTAAGCAAGCTCATACGATGTTATTACCGAAGCAGTGCCGGGATTGTTGTACTACTGGCAGCTATAGGACGCCCATTCCATGCTGCCCCACCACGAGGCCTATAGGTTCGTTGTAATTCGCCCGAGACGTGCAAACAATGTTGCGTTGTTTCCCCAAACCTAATTGTTTTAATAACTGGATAATTGGAACGGCGCGCAACACTAAACTGCTCGTACTGGAATAGTACACGACAGCAATACTTGAAAAGCTTTACAGTTTGTCTAAGGATATTTGGTGTTTGTTTCAAGGGTACGAGGGGAAGTCAGTAAGTCCCAGATAATTCTGTTCAGGGCAAGAATACTTAAACAATAATGCTGAAATTCACTAAGAATAATAGCTAGCCTCTAGCTGCGATGAAGGGCATCCTAGATCGTTACAAATGATAACAACAGTGCGATACTGGCCTCAGTTTTTATGATAATAGCGATAAATGACAACGATGCATCATGATTCAGTGCCTTAGAATTAATCTTATTTAGAACTTATAAAATCAGATGTTAAAGCAGAGCTGACAGTTTTCATTAACATGCTTATCAACTCTCTCCTGGCGTCTAAGGAATCCGGACCGCTGCTGAAAACACATTTGCAATACGCGACTTGAGGAAGCCTTCATATTTTTGGCTCGATACATCAGTTATGCACCATTCGGCCCTGCACTGCTGCTGGCAGGACATGGGTAAAACTTTATCGTATTGCGTCCACAAATTTTGACGGAAGCGTCATTTGTACCGTGACAACGTTTGAAGTGGGAACAGTAAACTTTTCAGTCACGCACGTCATCAACGTTAATGTTCTGAAAGACCATCTCGTATAATTTAGATCTTGTGTCTGCAAATTAATCTTGATTTTAAGATAACCTTCTGCAGCCTAAGAAAATTATAGACACCTACGCTCGGGTTACGCACAAAATAGCCTGATGTATAGTTCGTTTAAATGTCATTTTCTCGGAGTATATTGCCTTTGAGGTTTCTTTTTCTGAGGGGGAGGGAGAGGGGGAGAGGGAGGGGGAGGGAGGACTGCAAGCAGAAAACCGTTAGTGCGATATTATGGTTTCTGCTGCGTGTACATGCCTCGATAGTAATCCAGAGGAGTTACGTAGGTGGTCACTTCCCATTCAACATGTATCAAACTCGGTAACGTATGTATATTATTATTGTATATAATAACGTAGATAGAGTAGTTGTTCGGTGAAACTGTTTCTGTGAAGACAAAAAAAAAAAAACACTAACAACTTCTAAAGAGACTCTGCAGTTTTGCATGGTTGATGTTAGTTTGAGTAAATAATAGAACAATAATTATGTACATATTGTGCACCGCATCATATAAGCTTATTATATTTTGAAATTGAGGTGTGATGCATTACGGTTTCCCTTAACTTTTTTACTGCATAGATTCTACTTGCGTTGAAACGAATATCTCGGAAATTATATAGGTACACCTTTTAGAAAGAACGCGAATGCTCCCTAGGGTCACCTTGACTTGTCACGGCCACACCCCTTGGGTATTCAGCTTCCATTTGTTTTAAGCCGATCTCAATTTTTCTCATCCGAACTTTGTGTTGTTTGCTCGGCACTCGCACGAAATTCTGCTCCAACCTTTTGGCATCTCCCGAGTTTGTTGCTAGGCCCTAGCTCCCTCTCTTGTAAAATTTATTGCCCTTTTTAGTCCCCGAACTTCTTGGAATTGTGTCCATATTTTTGTGCTGATTGCGTTAACATGCAGCACTCAGCTGCAGAAATACTTCAACGAGATGCTTGAAGAAAAGCTATAGAAATGCGGCTTCTTGACTCAGTCCAACGTCGCTTACGTAACACACATAACGAAGTATTTTCCAGAATTGGGAAGTTTTGAGGGACTTTACTAGTATGCTGCAGCTGCAGGTTTTGACATGTAACTAATGAAATTTCTGTTACTCAAATTTCTCTCGGATGTATAGCTTATTTTTTTTAATAGTGCAGTACATTTTGTTACAGTTCCAATATGCAGTGGTTAGAATTACTATGAAAAATGTGGACTATCGGTACCTCTAACGTTTATACTGTACATCGAATACGGTAAAGCAATAGGAACTATTGTCTTACACACTACGTTCTCTCCTGGAATAGCTCTGACGTTTATTCGAACTAGCGTTGCTACGCAAAAATTCAAGATTCCCAGTACATATATAAAGAAATTCTAATTTTGATGCGGTTAGACTTCGTCTCATTCTCTAATGTCCTTAGTATAAGCTCTTTGAACAGTTTTTGTAAAACTTTTTCCTCTGCGTGTGGCACCCCTGGAGACGGTCAGTGCTGCCGTGAGCGACATATCATTGTTATTGCTTACGTGTTGGTCCCGTAGGTGGCTGGGGAGGGTGAGAGGAGGGTGCTGAGGAGGTAGAGATGTGAGTTAGAGTGTAGATGAGAGTTAGATTGTAGATGAGAGTTAGAGTGCCGACGAGAGTTAGATGGTACAGTAGGTGAGAAGAGTTAGAGTGTAGACGAGAGTTAGAGTGCAGACGAGAGTTAGAGTATAGATGAGAGTTGTAGTGTTGACGTTAGATAGAGAACTTATGACTTGAAAGCTTTTGAGATTATTGACATGGGTTGTGGGACATTGATGAGTTGCCATAACCATGCTTCGAAAGGGGGAAGCTGTATTGGTCAGGCTAGGATAGGTTTAGGTTTTTGACTTTGAGAAACTCAGGATCTCAAATTCGATAAGTTCAGGATGATCAGTTTCAGCTTTATTGATAATTGTTCTGATCGAAGGTTGAATTTGAGCTGAATTGACAATTGTTTTGCTGATCGGGCTTTAATAGGTCGAAGAGTTGCACTGATTTGGTTTTGATAGCTCGAAGGTTGCGATGACATTATACTGATTGGGTTTAGATAGATGTTGTTGCTTTCACTGAATTTTGATGGTGTGACAGTTGTCAATGATCGAGTTTTAATGTTTTGAAGGGCTGCATAGGTTGGGTTTACTAACGTAAGGAATTCGTTTCTCAGGCTTTAGTTAGGGTTGGGTTTGGATTATAGTAGGTGGGGTTTGTAATGCTCAGGAATTTTAATGGTGGCATTTTGAACTGAATGTGTGAAAATGAAAAGTTTCTGTAGCGAGGTAACGCAGCGTTAGCAGAGATCTCTGTCGTACCCAGGATATAAAACCATAAAACTGCTTCTGGATCGGTCATAAATTCTGTTAGGGAATGGACTGGGTGTCGTGAGATACCTAGCATGTCGAGCAATTGTTCGGGATTATAAAAAGGAACTAAAGAGAAACAAAACAAAGTATATTACAGGCATATATTTCAAGCTTTTTCTCGTCATTGAATCGCTTAATGTGGTGTCAGTGGCATGTAGGTCCCTTGTCTTTAGGATAGCTTAGGAAAACTTATATAAAATGTGTCAGTGTGCTGCGATAGATACGTGCCGGAACTCAGAGTTCACGCAGTGAAGCACATCTTGTTCGCAGCCATATATATCGCCTACATGTAATAATTTTATGTATTAGCAATAATTTATTTTAAAAAGTGGTTGCCAATATTGCAAAGGGGAAGTCTTTCTGCTTATAATGAGGTATTTTCATGGTTAGGTCTGCAACTTGACATTCTGTTTAGCGATGATATTTATCACCCGCGAACGAAGTGAGAGAGGTGATAATGTTTTCGTTGAAGATTTAAGTTTAGTATATATATATATATTTATCTGTCCACCCAATAAGTGGTCGAAGGGGTTGAGCAATCTTCATAATTTTTTGTAGGGAGTTTAGTGGGTTGACCTAGATGTGACTCATGCCAAAAAAATACATTTAGCTGGCCATAAAAAATGACGGAGTTGAATTTTCCTCAACCGTGGCGAATTTGCCTCCGCCGCGGCAGATCGTCTTACGTCGCGAGGCGTTTATTTTTTCCTATGTATTATTGTTAAGAGATCTCAAGGGATGGGGGCCACTCTGCCCTAACCTTGTTGGACAAAACATCCATATGAAAAACTAATATTAGCTGGCCATGAAAAATGACTTCGCTGAATTTGCCCCCAGCGCGGGTGATGTTCTTACGCCACGAGGCTTTCTAGTTTGATTGTGCATTTGAGAGCTTAGCAGATAACAGATTTGTTTACAACCCTTTAAACATTTAACAGGTCTGTTCACAGCATAAAAGTTACAAAGATAATTAAGAAATCAGTTCACAGGCCAAACGTTCAATAGTTAGCAGGTCTATTCCCAGCATTCAATCTCACATTAAACTTCATTATCGAGATATTGTTCATCTAAGACCCATAAACGTCACCGTGTCTTTATTAACGGATACATTGCGCCGAGTGAGAAAAAAAACTTTCTATATTGCGGTATTCGGTATGTCTATACTTTTTTGCAAAATTTAAACACGTTTACAATGTGTTCCTGCTCCTTCCAATGATCAAGGAGTTCCGTTAGTGCTGTACTTTTAGCCGCGAATGGTGTGTGCGACATCACCTGGACTTCGTCCGACCATCAACTAAGGTTACCAAGGTAAGGTATGTTATACTGAAAGCGTTCAGGGTCTTGTACTGGTGTGCTGCTCATCATTCTGAGCGCGACAGAGAAAAAAAAAAAAATAGAAAGAAAAATGAAACAATATTATTGAAAAAATTATCAGAATCACCTCGTGGGAGCCCACTGCGCCTTGTTCCTCTTTCCTGCTGATACTGCCCATGGTCTTTGTTTTACTCACGTTTTCTTTGTTCCTGACTTGTAATACCCATGCGCGTTGATCCGAGACGTCCAAGAAATAGGTCTAGTAGCCTTGATCGATCCTGTATGAGAACATCGTCGTGTAGAAGTTCCACCTTCACCTTGCATGTAATATGCCCATTATTTCTTTCTCTGTATGTCGCCCTTGTTGTGAAAAGAGAGATTTAATCTTGTCATTTCAAAAAGACTCATAATATTAGAAAAACGTTTACTTAGCTTGTCTTTCTTCCTAACGACAAGCACTGAGCAGTAGCACCAGGAAAGTACCCTCGGCTGTCAGGAAACAAGCCAGCCGTCCCGAGATTTATTACCACGACTCGGCCCCTTGTTGTTTCATTTTGTAATGGAATGAGTTGAGCATTCATTATTGCATGCAAAGACTGTGTAAACATTCTTGCATAATGACTATGGGCGCAGCGTCAGTTGGCCGTATGAGAACGCCACTTATGAGTCAACATTGTATGTCCGTGGCATGGGCTGGATGGCCTGTGACGGGTCTTGGCTTCCACGATGTTGTGAGGTTTGCTTGATGCTTTACTTTTTAACGGGTTACTAGCTGACTAGGACAGTAGACACCCCGTTCTAGCAAAATTTTTACTACATGAAGCTGACGTGATGTGCTGCAATTTTGAGAAGCCGTTAGAAAGGGAGGATAGTATATGCTAGTTAAAAGCGGACCTCTCGCACACCCATTAATCTTAGCTATGAGTCGAAGTCGCGTATTTGAGGCGTAACTGCCAGGGATTAGAGCCACACTCCGTCCTTTGACTCCGTCAAGCCCCCATTATAAATGACTGATGTCACAACTTCTTCTTCTTCTCAGTGCCAAAGTTCTAGCCTGACCTGATTGATTTCTACTTCGTTCTATGGAGAGAGGATTGTCTGTCCATAATTAACGTTCCAAACTATGAGGATTGACGGAAGTTATTGACATGTAGCAGATTGTTCGATTATGGTTCGCATGATTAACGCCTCAATTTTGCAGTGATATTGACATTTCGCGGATTATTCGATTATGTATGATTCGAGTAAGGGCAAAGGTAGTGACTTGCGAAATTAACATCCCAGACTGCAATAAACAACGTAATTTTTGACAATGCGCAGAATGTTCGATTGTGGTTTGGAAACTTGGGAGAAGCACCGGCGTGCAGGTTTTCGGTTTCCGTTTCATTGTCTATTCATAGACCGCAACAGTACTTGACTCTTAGGTCCAAGTGGCCTCTGACGCTGGCGGCCAAAATGGAAAAATGGGATTTTGTCAAGAGCTATTATGAACATGTCCAGACACGGTCATGCAGGCAGGCGCCCAATTGCGTTTCCGCCGTATCCAAGATACCTTCTCCGCACGAAAAATGTTGGGTATCTTGGAATTTTTTTCTTCAGTGTTAGGTAGGGGGAAAAGAATAGCTCTTGAGAAAATCCCATTTTTCCGTTGCCGACTTTTGGCCGCCAGCGTCAGACCTAAGAGTCAAGTACTGTTGCGGTCGATGGTTTGTTGTTAACCTTTAATGCAGCCATCCGAGATATCGGATAGCATTTCCTCTAATTATAGCGTTAGATTTCCGACGAGGTACCGTGTGGCCTTTACTCTATCATATTCAATTACCGACGAGATATTGCTGGCCTTCATTGAGTAAATAGCCATTATATACCATGTAACGTCAACAATTATTGAATGACAGTTCGTTAATTAATTAAAATTACATTATCTGTCCTGAATTCAGAGTCAAAATATTTAGGGTAGCAATACTATACAGTATACACCGCTGGAGGCTCTTAGGTGATCTGTTATCAATTCACCGTAGGTGCGTTCTTTTTTCCGACTTGCATCGAGATAATCGAATCCGATTAGCTTCAACTTCACCCTGAGAACTTGATTCGCCATTTTCCTTCGAGCTTCAGTCGTTAATCACAAAATGATTGACCTTGAAAAGGCCGAAATTCGGCTTTGCTTCACAAGATTGCATTGTCGGCCTCCTCAGGACTGATTATGCTCTCGGTGCACCAATAACGTTGTAATGCACCGCAGATCCAGTGCTTTTCTTATCCTTTTGCAATGCAATAAAATTATTATATAATAACTCAGTGTGTCATACGGTCGTTAATATTATTTCAGTGCAACAACGTTTGTGACGGATGGCCGAGACCTCTATTTTGTTAATGCGCTCCAGATGCAACAATGTTGTTGTTGCACCGTTGATACGGTAGTGTTGTATAGATACTCTATTTATGCAACAGCATTGTTGCTAGAACTTTATTAAGGCAATATTGTTGATGTATCTTTGATGCAACCGCATTTATTGGTGTACCGTTGATATCTGGGTTGTAGATGTACTTTTTTGATGCAACAGCATTGTTGATGACATGTGTTGTAGCGTCGGTGATGGGCTAAAAATAGATACAATGACATTTTTCAAAGACCGTTGACATCGCACCGTATCGTCGTATTTGATGTGCTGCTAGCACATAGAAGTCGTGCTCACTCCCACGCATTCAAACAGGAAATTACTCTTTCTTGCGAAAAAAAAAACGCAATTGTCAAGGAAATCACACTCACTTCCCCAGAAATGGCTACCTCTCTAGTCCTGACAACTTTTAATAAAACATTTATAACTTCTCGTCCATATTCTGGCGCTTGCGAGAGATTGCTTGTGCTTTGCTTCACTTTAACATTCCCGCTTGTCACCAGCAAGGATGCACTTAATTGCATCTTTGCAGCTTGACAGCCAGGAGAAATGATTGAAAGTTTTCCAGTTGCCACGCGCACGCCTCTTTCTCGCATATTATTTTCTTCCGCTGTGGCTGCTTGTGCTTGATGGATGGAAGAATGCACTGGAAAATTCTTGTCGCAGATCTAAGATTTTCATAAGGCGCGCGTGCAATAATAACTGCATGGCTGCAGTGGTGACGGTGTTGCAGTTCAGTTATTTTCTAGCTCCTAACGGCGATCCGAATCAGTGCCGTGCTAAAAGGGGCGGCGCGCATCTCGCCAATTCGGGGTGGGCTACTTGTTCTGCTTATAGCTACGGTAAATATAAAGTTTGTTTATAAATAACAATTATATTCTTTCAATGCCTTCTATTAATGTTACCTACAAAGCGGTTATAAAAACGCTTTGCTTTTGCTTTAAAAGTTGCGCCTGAGCGGTATTCTCGTTAAAACTTGAAAGATTCCCAAAGCGTTCCCCACTGTTGTTCTTCTGGGGCTTCATAAGGTTAACGGAGAGAAAAGCACTCACTAGGCATAATAATTTGTAGCAAGTAAAGGTACTATGCCAGATGAAATACGTATTTGTATTTTCGAAATATCGTCCTTTCTTTTAATAATCTTCAGTAGCTACTAGGTTATGTACACGACGGCTAGAGTCTCATACCGGGGTTACTGATGTGTTCGTGCTTTCAGTATGATGCGAGGATGTGCCATACGGACGCACGTCTATCCAATATCTACTAGCACTCGGTATCATAGATAGGTCAACAAAGGCGACGTACAAGCTGTACATCCTGGCATCAAGTTGCGAGTGTGAATGCATAGTGTGGCCTCGGCCTTAGGCACGTATGATTAAAATGTTGCACCCTGGCAAAACCAAACCTGTGTCCGCCATTCCTGCTTATGTGGCCATAATTTTACCTCCACTTAGGAGGCTACGTTTTTGTCGAGTTTGTGTGTTTGTCTGTCACCAAGATAACACAATAAGTTATGGACGGATCTTTACGAAATTTACTGGGATTGTTGGTCATGTTAGGAGAAGCAAAAGATTAACATTAACTTTTGCTAAAGATCCATTCAGCCGGTTGTTTGTCTGCATCATTTTTTTGGTTATAATCTCTGAAAAAGTTATGGACGTATTTTTATGAAATTTAGATGAATTGCTTATATCACGATGAGTAAATAACCAAATTTTCATAATAATCTGCCCATTTGTTCCTTTGTCTTTGTGTTTGATTATATGTTTCTTAGTAAAATAACTCGAAAACTTATGAACGAATTTTTATGAAATTTTCATGAGTTGTTGGGTATATCACAAAAAGTAAATGATTACATTTTTGCGATGATCAGTTTGTTCGTTTATTTGTCTCTGTGTTTTATTTTGTGCTTGTTATCAAACTGACTCAAAAAGTTATATGAACGGATCATTACGAAATTTACATGAGTTTTAAGGCATATTACGAAGACTAAATGATCAAATTTTGGTGATAATCGGCTGATCTGTTCGTTAGCAAAATCTATGAGCATTTTCTTGATGCTGGCCATCAAATATTTAATGAGAACTTTAGAATTTTATCATCTTGTCGCCAATTTGATTTGAAACTTTTAGAATCAATTTTTATTAATGAGCAATCCCGAGTCTAAGTGATCATGCTTCTTCCACTGAAATTTTTATTTTAAACTGATGGCTCTAAAAGGATAATATTCTTTGGCATGTAGGATACTGCTGACATAGTCTTTGTTACAAGAAATTTCAAAATATCTTAATCGTTTCCAGAAGATGATTCAAGATAAATCGAAAGCTTGATATCACAAAAATAAACTACCGGTAATGTAATGCAAATGTCTTTAATTGCTGCCCCTGTCATATTGGTTGTAAAGCAAAAGAGTTTCAACTCAATATATATATATAATGACAATATATATACGTTGTTTTCTGAACCTTGCACACATTAGAATGTTTATTATTTTTTTCGTTATTGTGAGACACGGGTTCATCTGTTCGTATGCTAAAGTCCACGGATGTTAAGACAAGTTTTTAAGTTATTTAAGATGTGGTCCTTTTATAATAGTGCTTAAATTTACGGATTTGAAGAGAAATATTTAACTTATTTAGGATAATGTTCATGTTTCGAGCACTTTGAGAGCGCTAGAAAGCTCGCCCCAGGAGCTGTACTTACATTGTACAATTCATTTCCAATTGGGTCCTGAGAACCAAAATGTGATCGGTTGAACCGTTGGTCACTTTATCTAGAAATTTATCAATTTATCTTTATCTAGAAATTATTTATTCATATTCATCTAGAAATTTATCTATTTATCTTTTTTCAGAAATTTATTAATCTATCTTTATCTAAAAATTTTTCTTTGCGGCGTAAAGGGGGCTGGGCACTTGCGGCCACCTACTACTATTACTTGCAATCCTGTTACTCGAGAAAAAAAAAAAAAAAGGCAGGTGTGGGGGACAACTGGCTTTGTGCAGGTGTGGGGGACTCCGGCCTTTGTGCATGTGTAGGGGACTCCGGCCTTTGTACAGGTGTGGGGGACTCCGGCCTTCGTGCAGGTGTGGGGGACTCCGGCCTTTGTACAGGTGTGGGGGACTCCGGCCTTTCTGCAGGCGTGGGGGACTCCGGCCTTTGTGCAGGTGTGAGGGACTCCGGCCTTTGTGCAGGTGTGGGGGACTCCGGCTATTGTGCAGGTGTGGGGGACTCCGGCTATTGTGCAGGTGTGGGGGACTCCGGCTATTGTGCAGGTGTGGGGGACTCCGG
>LQNS02277718.1:3257046-3269315 GCA_001587735.2 Parhyale hawaiensis | reverse complement strand
TATTGTGCAGGTGTCGGGGACTCCGGCTATTGTGCACGTGTCGGGGACTCCGGCCTTTGTGCAGGTGTCGGGGACTCCGGCTATTGTGCAGGTGTCGGGGACTCCGGCTATTGTGCAGGTGTGGGGGACTCCGGCTATTGTGCAGGTGTGGAGGACTCCGGCTATTGTGCAGGTGTCGGGGACTCCGGCTATTGTGCAGGTGTCGGGGACTCCGGCTATTGTGTAGGTGTGGGGGACTCCGGCTATTGTGCAGGTGTGGGGGACTCCGGCTATTGTGTAGGTGTCGGGGACTCTGGCCTTTGTGACGTATTATCTAATTTCAGGCCTAAAACCTTTAAAGTACCTAAATGCTAATTTTGGGTTCAAAATTCTTTGAGATAGGAACTATTCCTAAGCCTAAAAACCTGAAAGGTATATCCTAATTCCGAGCCCAACCACCTGTGAGTTATACCCCTACTCCTCCCAGGCCCATCTTAATTTTAGGCCTAAAACCTGCCAGGTATGCAATAAATTCGGGCTACAATAGCTGCGTGGTATAAAATGATGCCGAGTATAAGTTATCGTGCAGTACACTACCTAATGTAATCCAGGAATGCAACTGAATCTTATATAGCTAGTTGGGCCCCGAAAAACTAGTTTTCTGTTGTTATCATATTCCACAGAGAAAACTTGTAGCTAAGGCAATGAAATAACTCACTCAAGAGCATTCTTTGTTTTTGGTGCAAGTTCTAGTTATGTATAGCACTTTCATGATACAAATAACTATTTTACTGGTCCTCAGATTCAGATGTGCTTGGTTATTCTCATATAGGTTGCATGAACTTGTGCATTCTCTGTGTGCCCTGGTAATCCTTTCGGCTTGAAATACTGTAGTATACATCATACCGTAGAACTAAATGCACTCGGCTGCATGATCCTATGAACTTGTGAATTCCGTTCTATGTGAGTAACGTCACATTGTGGAGAGGAATCTGTAGACTTCAGTGCGGCACCCGCTCCCCTTCGAAAGTTTTCCCTTCATAATTGCTTTGGTGTTCCGAACTGTCTCGCTGGAGAAGCGCTAAGTAAATCCAGCTTAATGTTGGAGCCACTGGTCGACTGTGCATTGCAGGGGCCCTCCATCGACCTCTCCAGCTGTACGTGGTTGAGTGGGGTTCCATGACGAGGTCAGGGTCTTGTCAGTGAATTTGTATCCATGCGATTTTTATCGTCAAGTGTCTGAGCACTTCGATAAAATTGCCCTAACTCGCCGAGCAACAGTATCGCGATACGCTGGTAATGGAGGCGTTTGTTTACCGATAAAGGGAAGCAATCCACCGTTCAAACTGTAGTTAGATGGTGGATTAATTGAATAAATATTGCACACATGCTACTGTAGCATTGATTACATCCAACTACTTCGTTTCGTAAGATATTTTGGAGAACTGCATGAGATGCGGCTGTTGCTCATAACTCGACCCTGTTGATGCTAAGCTCATTAAATGAGTCTGTGTTACATACCCAGGCCGGCGTCGATAGGAGTTTAATTCCCAGGATCTGTGTTCGCCCTGTGAATGATTTTCAGGCGTTGATGTTAGCCGTGAATGGACTTTTGAGTAGTGCTTTCCAGTGTAATATTTTGTTTGTTTTCAAGTTTTTCGATGCTTTACTTGCTTTCTCCTGTCCCTCAAATTTCGGTCTTGTTTTAATCATACCAAATCATGGATAAATTTAACGTTCTCTGTTTCAAGGGTCGATATCGGTTCTAGTCAGATTGGTAGATTGGAGGAATACGTTTCGGAAGTATCCTGTTACGTGCAAGACACCCTTGTTATATATGTCCCGTTAGTGGTGTGCAATAAAAGAAAATTCTTTTTACGGGTGTGGGTATGCAAACTTGATGGGGGGGGGGGGTTGGGGTTGGGAGGGTGCTTCGTTCGCACCATACATAAGAGATAAACAGACTAAGTTCAGTTTATGAGTATTCAGGATTTAAATGGTGGACTTTTGCTATTAATGTGAATATACCGTCGGTCCATGTACTGATGCAGGTGTCAATATTTATAAAATGACGGATGTAGCAGCCATACATCGATTATAAATTTCAACAGTAACCGATGAAGAGCTGTCGGAACCCAGTCTAGAACAGCAAACGAATTTCATCGGCATAAAATGACTAACTAGGCGAGGAGGAAAGTGGTATCGATTAGATATTATGCGCACAGTAGACACTGACTGGATTTTATGTCACGCAACTGAAGGATTTAAGCAGTTCATTAACTTTGGCGCTGGTGACAATGGGGATAGGTTAGTATGTCACCATGTTGATTGGTTATCCTGTGGTTAGAGAAGAATATTTTTCTTAATCTTGAACACAATATTTTTCATTACATTCCGTGATCTTATTTCTCTATATTTTTTCACTGTGTATGGTGGGGCGGCGTGAGAGACGAGCATCTGGTCATGAGTTGAGCGTATGATTATATTGTGGCGCAGGCATTAAAAACTTTTCTCTGCTTTAGTGTGAGTACTAAACGACGTTGTAAACTCTAGAACATGGTAAGTGATGTTCTCAACACGCGAATAATACGACATTATGGTAATAAATTAGTCATGAAGTCCAGAACCAGAACTATTGATATTGAAAAATACTACTTTTTGAACTGCATACTTCAACTAGAGAATGAAAGCGCATACGTTCGCCAAGCTAGGCAACGTCAACGAAAAACTCAAATTGGTTCTGAAACTATGATTTCCTCTTTATCAGCACCAAAATCTGGTCATTTGTACCTTTTGATAGTAATAATAGCATCTGTAATTTTCTTGAAGATCCATTCATAACTCTTTGCGTTTTGTTACTGACAAACATTAGTCAGACTGACAAAGAGACCAACCGATCATCACCAAAACTTGATCATTTAAAGCTTTTACCATCCTAATAATTACTATAACTTTCATAAAGATCCGTTTATAACTTCTTGAGTTATTTTGCAGACAAACAACAAATCAAGTATGAGGCAAAAAAAAAAGAACGAACAAACAAATTATCACAAAATTTTATCATTTACTTTTCGTGATAAATGTAACAAGTCACGTAAATTTAATAAAAGTTCGTCCGTCACTTTTTGAGTTTCGGTACTAAGAAAAAAGGGAGAAAAAAAAAGAAAACAGTTGAGCGGATATTTGTCAAATTTTAAGCATCTGCTACTCTTAACACACATAACAATCCCTGTAAATTCCGTCAAGATCCGTCTATAGCTTTTTCAGTTATCTTGGTAACACTAACAGACGAATAGACAAACAAACAAACTGGACGAAACCATAACCTCCTTGTTGGAAGTAAATATCTTTCTCGTCACAAGTACTCTGGAAAATAGATTCTGTAAAAAGGTATTTCTTAATGAAAATACTCTTTGACTTGAACTAATCAAATATGAAGGCTCCGTGAAAATTATATTAAATAAGATTTAGGAAAAATTCATAATTAGTAAAAATGTTAAGTTAAAGCGATGGTGATCGTACTTTGTGAAAACTATGTTTCATTAACTAACGCCTAAGATATTTTGCTGGGAAGAAATAGTTTTTTTTTACTGTTGTACTTAAATGATTGCAGCGCATTCGTCAAATTTCTATTAGTAGTGAGATTTGTCTGTTGTTTATTCAGGGCAAGGGATTTTTTTTCAGTAAAACAGTTTAAAACTAGAGCACTCTGAGAGCGCATACCTCCGCCAAGCGAGGCAACTTTAACAAAGAATTAAAATTGGCTCTGAAACCATAACTCTCTTTATATAGACTCCAAAATTTATTCATTTGTGTCTTTTTATAGTAATAACAGCTTGTGCCATTTTCTTGAAGATCCGTTCGTAACTTTTTTGAGTTATACTGCTAACAAACGTTATGACAAACATGAGTCAAACATGCAAACAAACATACCGATCTGCACCAAAATTTAATCATTTATGTCTTTTAACATTACTAACAACCCCTATAAATTTCATAAAGATCAATTTATTATTTTTTGAGTTATTGAGCTGACAAATTGAAAACATTGGCAAACGAACGAACGAACAAACGAATTATTACTAAAATTTGATCATTTGCTCTTGTTATATACCTAACAATTCACATTAAATTAATCAAAATCCATTCATAACTTTTTGAGTTACGGCATTGAGAAAAATGAGGCAGACAAACAAACAAGCAAACGGATGAACATAGCTTCACCAAAAGTTAATCATCTGTTCCTCCTAACATACCTAACACTCCCTGTAAATTTCATCCAAATCGGTTCATAACTTTTTGAGTTATCTTGGTGACAGACAGACAAACACGACGAAAACATAACCTCCTTGGCGGAGATAACTACAGCACCCTGACTGCGCCTACATCCACCAAGTGAAGCAAAGTTAATGGAATTATTAATTAGTTCTGAAAGTACTGTATGATTTTTTCTTCATGAGCATCAAAATCTGGTCACTTGTGCCTTTTGCTAGTAATAAATGGTCCTGTCATTTTTTTGAAGATCCGTCCGTAAGCTCATGAGTTGTGTTCTGACAAACATTTTCGCTAATATTAGTCAAACACACGAACGGACAAGACGATCATCACCAAAATTTGGTCATTTATGTCTCTGAATTATTCTATCAACTCTTACAAATTTCATGAAGATCCATTCATATCATTTTGAGACATACTTCTGACAACTATTTTGATAAACATCAGTCAACACACAAACGGACAAACCGATCATTACCAAAACTTGATCATTTTGTCTTTCAATAGCTGCAAATTTCATAATGATCAGTTCAAAACCCGTTTGCTTTATTTTGCTAACAAATATAAAGTCAAACACAGAGACAAACAAACAAGCAAACAAACACACGAATGAACACAAAAACACACAAACGGACGAATGGACGAACGAACGCACAACACACAAATGCACAAACGCACCAACGCATCAACTAACCAACCCACCAACCCACAAATCCCACCCACCAACCCACAATACAGCAAACTAACAAACGAACATACAAATCGTTACAAAAATATCACCATTTACTTATCGTGACATACCTATCAACTCCTGTAAATTTCATAAAAATCCGTCCATAACTTATTGAGTTATGGCATCAAGAAAAAAGGGCAGAAAAACAATCAAACAAACGGATGAAGGGATCTTCACCAGCAGTTAATCATCTGTTCCTCCTAACATACTTAACAATCCCTGCAAATTTCGTAAAAGTCCGCTTATAACTTTACTTTTTGAGTTATCTGGGTGACACAATCAACTAGACTGATAGACAAACACACAAACTCGATGAAAAGATAACCTCCTTTTCGGAGGCAACGAAAGAAGCGCTTTGGCAGCGCGTACTCGTCAAACTACGCAGTGTTATAAAAAAATTCAAGTTGATCCTGAAATCAGGCTTTCTTTTTCATCAACACCAAAATTCGGTTACTTGTGTCTCTAGACATTGACAACAGTTTCTGTAATTTTCTTGAAGATCAGTCCGTAACTATTTGCGTTATTTCCCGATATGCAAACGGAAATTACTACAATTTGGTCATTATGCCTTTTAACATACCTAATAATTTCTTGTGAGTTCATGAAAATCCTTCCAAACTCCATGTGTGACGTTCTGAAACACACTAAGATAAACATATGTTCAAACACACAAAGGGACCAAAGGATCATCGCTAAAATATTACCTGTGCCTTTCAACATTTCTAATACTTCCTGACAAACATAAAAGCAAACATAGAGACAGACATACAAACAGGCTGACAGATCATCACTAAAAATAAATTTGGTCCATTTCTCTTCGTCGCATTCCCAATAATTCCTGCAAATTTTATTAAGATCCTTTCATTTTTCTTTGTAACACGATGCAAACAGTTAGGTGCTGTTTGCATCGCGTTACCGAGAAAAATCAAGTAGACAAACAAACGGTTAGTCGGTTCTTCACCAAATGTTAATCATATGTTTCACATTACAGATGGTACTTAACATTTCCTGTAAATCTCATAAAGTTCGGTTCACAACTTTTTGAGTTATCTTGGTAACAGGTAGGTAAACGAACACAAGCAGACAGACAAAGAAACTTCGACAAAAACGTAACCTCCTTGGACGAGGTTCTTTGTCTTCCAGACTGAACTTACTCGAAAAGGTGACATATTTTACATTTGTCATTCATGATGACTACTGTTTCAGTTAGAGCTAAAAAAAAAAAAAAAATTGCGATGCCTCTGATAAGCGGAATGCGCTTGAAATTGGATGCTATGGGAAAGTTCTGAATTGGAAGCGCTGGCAACAGACTGACAATAATTATCCCTGAAGCCAGAGGCCAAAACTAACTACACAGATTTGAATGAGTTTAAGCAGAGCCAGTAGATTAGAGTGGAGGCCGATGGGTCTGGACGAAAGTCTGCATAATCCCTGCCACACAGACATGTACTATGCGTGCTGCTGTGCGTAAAATCCCACCGTGGGTGTAACAGCCTGAATGTGATTTAATTTAATGGTACCTCAAGCGCACCTAATCAACGGAAAATGAGCTTTGCTTGCCTGGTATTAGCGCAATTAATAGAACGGTCGCCTTGAGGGTTGCGGAATTGCGTATGTTGGAGAGCGGGGACTGTTGGGATGGTGGTGACTTGATGTTGTCGAACTGTGGGTGGGACTGAAGCACATGTTGGAATTGTGGCGCATTGATTATGTGTGATTGTGTATTTTGGATGTCAGGAGCTGTTGGAATGGTAGCGACTTGATGGTGTGGAACTGTGTACCTTGGTGAGCAGGAGCTGTGAAAATGGAACTCGTATCTTCTCTATCTCGATCTTCAGACGAAGTTCAAGCGGTGTTAGTTTAGATTAGATTAGATTAGATAGGCGGCAGTTTATGCCATTCCACGGTATCAGAGTAATCCGGCTGGGTCACAGTTAGTTACCAACGGCAGAACCAGCTGCAAGTAATCTCCACAGTGCCCGTAGCTGCAGACAACTAGTTTACCTGTCATTTTTTAATAATAAGTATCCAGAAATCATTGAATCCTATAACTTTCGTATAGGGGCCATTTCGAATATGCCGAGCCATTTTCTTGACACCCACCCTCGCTCATTGTACGGTAAAGCAATCGGAGCATCTGTTGCCTCTCTTCTGGAAGCGTTTTTCGCATATCTGTCCAAATCTTCCTGAATGCAAAGGTAAAGTGCACTTGACCGCACCACTTGACCGCATCATGTCCAAATCTTCCTGAATGCAAAGGTAAAGTGCACTTGACCGCACCATCGACTGGAAAACCCACACGCACTGGTTGATCCAGCAGATAGATATAGGTCAATTGATCCCGGAAGAGTTTACGGCTTTAGTCGACCACAGATCATCAACAGCTATGGCGCCATCGACAGAAGGCTCTTAAGCAGCAACCTGTGCCCCTCTCTGACTTTCCCCATTTCTAGCAAAGGACAGTGCCCCCACAGAAGCTTTCCAGACATCAACTGCTGAGTAAGCGCATCAAGCGCTGCAAGATCTCGCTGGCCGTGTGTTTCGGAATAGATCTTGCAACCTTCAGTGTCATTGATATCAGCATCTCCAGCCTGCTTTTATTATCCACTCTCTGTGTTTTCACTGCAATAACGCTGACTACATGGTAGCCAGGAGTTGCATCGTCTTGCTGACCCACTTCAAATTCTATTAAAATTGTCTTTTTTTCTGCTCATCATTAGTTTTATATGTTGCATAGCAGTTCGAGTTCTGTTTCGTTGTTAGTCTTGTTATCTTTCACCCACCATTGGAGTAAAGATACTTGTTAAATCTAACTCGTAGGCTCGTAGTGTACGCGTATTGACTCGAGTGAAGAGCAGCTATTTAGGATTCGTGTGCCATCAGTAATTGAAGAGTTACACTCATATCCCATGTCAATGATCATGATGAGAAACACTACAGCTACGAGACTAGGCACATTACCGTTTGGTAGCATGCTTACCAAGGGGCCACGGACGAAATTTTTCTCATGAAGGAAACTTTCACCATTAGAAATCTGTGGTTCCGCTTATCAAATACTTTAGCAACGTCCTAAAATGTATGCATCACGTTCGCACTCGTGCCGTGATATATTGAATCTAGAAGGGAATCATACTATTCCACGTGTTGCGAGGCGGTGGAACGTTTATGTCGAAAATCATATTCTTCCGAAATGACGTACTGGTATTTACGGAGCGCCCATTCAAACGACGTGGCTCGTTTGTGAGGCGGGTCTGTTGGCTAAATTTATGTAGTTTACAGCTTTGGGATAAGTATAATGATACCATGTATGTAGGTGTTCCGTAGTATCCCGTCTTCCAGTGACTTTCGTCGCATACTCTTAAGGTAAAGCGAACAAGAGCTGCTCTAGCACGCGCCCTTGAGGATTGTGGCAGGAATATCATTCTATAGTGATGACTTCTGGATGGTGTGCAATTTGATGGGATTTGGGAAATTACAAAAAATTTCGGCAATACAAATGCGCTTTGGACGGAGTGAGATGGTGTGTCATTACTGTAAATGAGCGAATGTTTATGGCATTTTGAAGAAATGGTATGATGTTGAATACCTAGCAAATTAAAGCTAGTTTATTATGCTGCTTCGTTTATTTGAAACATTTTCAATAATTTTGTCTCGCACTGTCCCCCTCTGGAGGCTTGTGTTGTGATTGCCACACCTATCTTTTCTTTTCTAGTCTTGCCTGAAAATCCCTCTCTCAAATTTCACTGATCATCGACATAGTTTCAGCTACTATCAGTCTACTGAAGTCATTATTGTTCTTAACGCAGCTCGCATTCCAGAATTGTACGCAAAATTTCGCGAGGGTTCAGTGCACTGAAGTGATTGGAACGAATTGTGTTCTGGGAACATGAGAACTGTAAGTTAGAATCTCGACGTGGCCGGTCCACTGAAGATATAGAAGCGCTTCTTACTCCACAGCCTTCATATGTGAGAGCAGAATCTTGCTATGAGCTGTGCGTACTGAAGATATCATATATGCACGTATCTCGTAGGGCGTACATTCAAGACGCGAAAATAGAACCTTGCCAAGCTGATCGTTCGCTAAAGTCATAATTGTACTACATGCACCGAATCCGTTAGAACGACTCTCGGTGTTCTTGCTCTACAATAAACTTAAAAAATGCAAACGTGGCTGTATCAATTTTGCAGAGTAATTCTCCAGAGCAAGCTCAAAATAGCGAGCTCCTGCAGCAGTAAAATATAATTAAATTGTACGATGGTGTAGTCGCATTACGGAAAGCACAAGTTATATAACGCGATAAAATAGCTACAATGTTTTAGTACCAATTTAATAATGTGATATGCGGTGTAGCCGCAATATTTTAAATACCAATTGGGCAGCGCAATATTTTACGCAGCAATCCAAAAATGCGATACTTTTGCTCCAAAATTTTAAGAATAGCTGAGCCGTGTGATGCCAAAGGCGAAATGTTTCACGTATCAGTTTAGCAGCACGATGCCGAAGCGCAATATTTCACGCATCAAAATAGCGTCGGAGGTTATGTTTTCGTCGGGTTTGTCTGTCTGTTATTTCGTTTGTCTGTCTGTCATAAAGACAACTCAAAAAGTTATGAACGGATTTTGATGAAATTCGCATTGATTGCTAAGTATGTTAGGAGGAACAGATGATTAACTTTTGGCGAAATCCGTTCATCCGTTTGATTGTATGTTCGTCTGTCTCATTTTTTAGCGCCATAAGTCAAAAAGTTATGGACGGATCTTCTTGAAATTTAATGAATTGTTAAGTTTATTACGAAGAGTAAAAAGATCAAATTGTTGTGATGATGTGTTTGTTCGTGTGTTTGTCGCTGTGTTTGATTTTATGCTTGTTAGCACTATAACTCAAAAAGTTCTGAATGGATCTTAATGAATTTTATAGGAGTTGTTATAGAAATAATAAAAGACATAAATGACTATATCTTGGTGCAGGACCGTTGGTTTTTTTGTATGTTTGACTTATGTTTGTCATAATGTTTGTTCGCAGCATAACTCAAAAAGTTATGAACGGATTTTGAAGAAAATTACAGAAGCTTCAAATACTATTAAAAGGTACAAGTGATTAGATTTTAGAGTTGATGCAAAAAAAATCATGGTTTCACAGCGAATTTGAATATTTCGTTACCGTTGCCTCACTTGGCAGAGTGCTCTAGTTATTTTTGCAGCGATTTAGCAGCGTGATGCTATTTATAGCAATAATAATTGATTTACTAGATAGCAGCGTTACCAGAATATATTTTATCAACGCAGTCAAGGAACCTGAATATATCACTTGTGTTGCAGATCTCCTTGGTTTAGGGCGAAGTTATGCACGCATGTCTCTCCATCTACATATATATTTAGGGCGTGGAGTGTTGCCAACAAATTGAGTTAAATCCAGGACGTCAATCCTAATCATTCTTTCTGAATGTTCGGACTAAGTCCGATTTATCCGCTGCCGCTCTAGCCCCAATATTCTAAAAGTAATCAAGAACTCCTGTTGTTCATTTGTTATTCGCGACAGCTCCTGTTCATTTCTTTTCTTCACTGCAATTCAGCTGAGCCTCGTTCATGCATGCACTTGTTTTCGAAGAGACTTTGGACTTTCCGTAAACACTTTATTGGTTTCGTAGCCAAGATTGTTGCCATTTTCAGTGGGAAGGATGTAATACGCGGTGTTTTCGCCCAACTTATTTTTGAGACATTTTATAATTTCAAGCATATGATTGCTTTACATTGCGTGAGGTCCTTTGGGTAATTACGTGCGCCAAAGAGGTTATGCTTTTGTCGTGTTTGTCTGTCCGTCAGTTTGTCTGTCTCTTTGTCTATCTGTCTGTTTGTCTGTCACTAAGATATCTCAAAAAGTTATGAATCGATCATTAAAAAATTTTCAGGTATTGTTAGGTATGTTAACAGTAACAGATAATTAACTTTTTTGGGAAATCCGTTCATCTGTTTGTTTGTCTGCCCATTCTTTCTCAGGGCTATAACTCAAGAGTTATGGATGGATTTTCATGAAATTTACACGAGTTGCTAGGTATGTTACGAAGAGTAAATGACCAAATTTTTTGTGATGATCTATTTGTTCGTTTGTCTGTTTGTTTCGTGGTTGAATTTTTAGCCTGTTCGCACAATAACTAAAAAAGTTCTGAATGGATTTTTATTGAATTTACGGGAGTTGTTAGTAATTTTAAAAGACATAGATGATAAAATATGGGGCAGATCTTTTGATCCGTCTGTGTCTTTGACTTATGTTTGTCATAATGTTAGTTAGCAGCATAACTCAAAAAGTTATGAAAGTATGGATATGCAAGAAAATTTCAGAAACTGTTAATACTATCAGAAGGCACAAATGATTAGATTTTGGTGTTGTTACAAAGAAAATCATGGCATGAGAGCCAATTTGAAATTTGCGCTACCGTTGCCTTGCTTGCCGGAGGTATGCGCTCTCAGAGTGCTCTCTAGTTAGGATGTGTGATATCCAAGCAGTATGCATTTTTTAGTTATGTATGATGCCTAAACTTCATTGAAATTCATTTTTTCAACATCGATATAAAAGAGTATCACAATCAGAAGATAAAAGCAGAAGTGACAAAGGGTCGCTCTAGCTTTGTGCACTTCTAGGACCTAAAAAATAGCTTCATATGTATCAAAGACAAGGAGACGACGACAGACAAATTTATAGCGAAAAACGCATAGCACCTATTCATAAAACGTTCTAAAAAGAATACACTGCTTTATTACTATATTTACAATGTAATTTTAATAAATCTAACAAAACATAAAGCTAAATGCCGTACAGAACTGTGTACCTAAAAACTTTTTTAAGTGTATGGGCTGTCATTGGTCTCAGTAACTGTTCATTGGTATCAGTAATCGGCTTCACTAACTGAAAGACGGTACTATGCTTTTCGACATTAAGTCGGGTAGACGGTAAAATGAGTTTTTGCTTTCTCGTTGCGTAATTATATTGCGGGACTAGAGGGGAAAGATACTTATCATACGAAAACTTGTCATGATATAAAAGCTTATGAGCAAGCTTAAGTATAAATATCTATACATATAGTCAAATTGCATTAGTCCTAGGGCTTTGTACATTTCGGTTACATGTAATTCAGGTACATAATTGATGGATTGAACTTTCAGTATTATTATTATTATTAAATCACACCAGGCTGGCGACGTAGGAACGGAGAAACTCCATGAGGTTAACAAACCCCCACGCAACCAACCCAGCGGGTGGAGAAAACAAAAGAATGAAGAAGAA
>LQNS02277718.1:3232687-3249532 GCA_001587735.2 Parhyale hawaiensis | reverse complement strand
TCTCCACCCGCTGGGCTGGTTGCGTGGGGGTTTGTTAACCTCATGGAGTTTCTCCGTTCCTGCGTCGCCAGTCTGGTGTGATTTAATAATAATAATAATAATAATAATAATAATGAAAATGATGGTTAAACGAAGTTACGAAAAACTTTCGAGTGTAACGCGGAGCTACAAGCGGGGAACTTTTTTTGTAAGAGACGAAAATGCAAAGTAGAGCAGCGGGACAATCTTTGCTGTAACTGTTCTCTGAGACACGGTACGCTCCTCAGCGTGACGGTAGGATTGACCCCTCACCCAGCGCCCGAAACTTGCTTCCTCAGCAATAGCGTTAGTGAAAGTGAGGTGTGGCTTGTTGTCTGCCCCCCTGTAAACTGATTATTGACTTCTTCTTTGCTTACAGAACGCTTGAACATTGCACTCTTAGCAAATAAGTTCAGGGAAAGCGGCCGCGTGTGGGTGTTGGCCCTTTAAACCGATTGACTGAATTTCTTGTCTGCTTAGTGAGCGTTCGAAAATACATAGCATCGTTAGCAATAGAGTTAGTGAATATAGCGGTGTTTTGCCGTTCGCCCTGTGAAGAATGAAATATTTTACGGCTGTCATCTTGTAATTTTAAGTCAAAAAATATATCGTAAAGGTTGTGTTATTTTTTTCATCGTTGTGCGTCATATTATGTTTCGTTTGCGCCGATAACGAAAGACTCATTTAATAAAATTAATAGTCGTTACCCAAATGGATAATTCTTTTTTGCACCCAACATTTTTTTCAAAAATTGTCCTATGAGATATGTTGGCGTCCCTATTCACTGAAATTTTGCATAACTGATTTGCCAAAATGACAAATAATCAATTAGAAATAGTTCATTTTCTTTTGATCTCACAAAACAATTAACTTCAATTTTTTTTTTCAGCAGATATCTTTAGCAAATGACCAGAAGAAGTTTTGAGCCTCACAGTAGAGTTTATTGTGTGGAGCCATAAGAATGACTGTTTTTATAATTTCACAAGGAAAGTAAGATGTTTTTCATCTCTTTGTTTGCCATTTTGGTTATATTTTGTTGATTTACTGCCATAATGCACCATTTGTGCACATTTGTGCACATATTAAATGAGTTAATGCTACATTTAGTGCCATATTAAGACCGTTTAACATATTTATAGAAGCATAAGTAAAAATTATCTAAATTAGGGCCATACTGCCGAGCGGCCACCTTCTACTACTCTCAGTGAAGCCCGCCTGAAGCAAGGCATTGAACAAAGTTATAGTACGAAGCTGTCTGGATTTAATATTGTACTTCATACGGGCACCGGAACACTGTTGAGGGAACCCACCTTGCGGTGGATTCACACGGTAGCCGAATGAACGGGTTTTTGCAACTTATCGTCACAATGCGTTGCTGTGCTCTTTTAAATAGCACATAAGCTCAAGGTTCCGGCAGTTTTAATTTGCTACTAATATAAAGAGGTTTTTAAAACGCGACTGGTGACACTTGCTAAACAAAATGACTTTACAGCTAACTTTAAGCGCCTCTTTGGGTTCGACACGCGGCTGTGCTCACGAGGGCTCAATCAAAAGAGATGCAGTCGATTAGCTGAGTAAACTCGTTCAGTTGATCGTCATGTGAACCCGGTGGAAATATCAGCACAGTGATACTATGTTCTTATACGATTTAATTAAGTCGTAGCCTAAAAGCATGAGGTAGACTAACTGCACTCCTTGGGGAATATCACAGCTCTCAGTGCATGTCAGCATCAGGTAACACTTTTAACACGCAAGTCTTGTGGGTTGACCTAGATGTGACCAATGCCAAAAAACTAGAATTAGCTGGCAATCAAAAATGACGGTGATGAATGTTGTTGTCTGTCCACCCAAAAACGAGGCAGAAGGAGTTGAGTCACAATAATGATTTTCTGTAGGCAGTCGGGAGGGTTGACTGACATGTGAAAAATGGCAAATATTTAGAATAAGCTGGCCTTCACAAATAACGGCGTTGAATCTGTAACTCCACTCAAAGAGCGGCAGAAGGAGTTGAGCATTATTCATAATTTTTTCTAGGGAGTCAGGTGAGTTGACCTAGATGTGAGCAATGCCAAAAACCTAGACTTAGCTGGTTTTAAAGAATGACTGCGATGAATTTTGTTGTCTGTCCACCCAGAAAGAGGCAGAAGAAATTGAGTCATTATAATATTTTTTTTCCGTCAGTCAAGTGAATTGACTGAGATGTGAAAAATAAAAAACGAATCTTGAGTTAGCTGGCCATCAAAAATGACGGCGTCGACTCTATAACTCTCCTCAAAAAGAGGCAAAAGGAGTTTAGCCTTTTCAGACCGTGATTTGTGTTGACTGAGATATGAAAAATGCCAAAACTCTAGAATACGCTGGCCATATAAAATGACGGCGTTGAATTTGCGCCGACCGCGGGTGATTGTCTTACGCCACAAGGCGTTCTAGTTATCACCCGCGAACCAAGTGAGAGAGGTGACAATGTTTCCGTTGAAGATCTAAGTATTTATCTAATTATATATATATATATATTAATCCATCCACCCAAAAACAGGTAGAAGGAGTTGAGCAATTTTCATATTTTTGGAGGGAGTTTGGTGTAGGGAGTTTGGTGGGTTGACCTAGATGTGACTCATGCCAAAAAACTAAGTCTAGCTGGCCATCAAAAATGACGGCGTTGAATTTGCCTCCACCGCGGCAGACTGTCTTGCGCCACGAGGTGCTCTATTTTTCTTACATTATTATTTAATGAGTAGTTAATGCCTCCATATTCACAAAAACGGCGATCTAACAGAGGGACCAAACAAGGGACAGCTGGCCATCAAAAATGACCACAATGAAATTTGCTCCCACCACGGGTGATAGTCTTACGCCACAAGGCGTCCTAGATGACTGTAAAGTCGAATATCAATCAGCTTGGCAGGTGCAACAATGTTTCTAGCTTTGCAGAGTTACAACCACGGGCGTCAACGATAACCGTCGTAAATGCGAGCTGTTTCCTTTCATATTTGATGGCCGAATAACTACGTCAAATGTTGTACAGTTCTCAAAAAAGTAAGAGACGTGCAGTACATCAAGGAAAATAGGGACCCTGTGTGCTGCGCTACGTCGCACTCGAGAGCCAACAGCTCGCGAAATAAAAGAAAGACAAAGCATATTTGTATTAGCAGGGGAAGCAAGGATACAAGCACATTGGCCACGAAAAAAAAAGTTTCTTAGTCTGAGATGAGGCTAAGATAAGATATGATATGGGTTTATACACGAGAGAGCGTCTCTTCAAAAACATTGGATCTGCGACTGAAAATGGTTTAACTCGAAATTAATCCTATATTTTTATTTAGTGCACTTACCTATAATATGTCGTAACTTTTGAAAAAAAAAGACGAGTACGCACCGGTTTATGTGTGACGACGAAATTTTTCAATTTATCGCTCTTAAGTATATATGTAGGCTTATATTTTTCAGTCATTTTTAACTCACGGCGTGCTATAGTTGAGCTGTGATTAGCATCTGTATTATTTTATTATTTTTTATTTGCCGTTTCACATAACTTGCCGTCATTTTCAACGTCCAGTTGCAGCAGTTTATAATTGGTGCTTCTAATGTTTTTTTTTACCCTTTCGCATAACCAACTGTCAATTTTCAAACCCGAGTTTGTTGGTTTATCTCAACTAAATTTCATACTTTTATTTCTTGTGTCCTTTCTTATAATTAGTGGTGGCATTGACTACCAAACGGGCTTTTGTAGCTATGGGTGGCATCTACGTACAGTACAGATCATCTACGCATCATATCTACCTAAACTATATTTCGTCTTGCTGTTCGACTTAAACTATATCTGTTATTTTTGGAGCCACGGGGCACCAGTAACAACAACAAATTCTAGAGCTGCATTTCAAGAGCGCAGATTTTTTCCAAACAACAAAAATTTGTAAACAGGTAAACCAACAGTCGAACGGAAGGACGCATTCAGGACGGAAAAATAATCAACTGTTCCTCGAGACAGTCATACCAGTTCCTGTACATTTCTACAACATCCGTCCCTAACTTTTTGATTTACATTATTAACAGACAACCAAACCTAGGCACAAGTATAACCTCTTTGGAAGAGGCAATAATGCCGGGCTTTTTCTGCTTCCAGAAGAGAAGGTGCACTACCGGGTGTTGGCCGAGGGTCCGGGGGCCTGTGCGGAGCCGTACAGCCGCACCAAACACCGGGCCAAAGGCGGCCCTTCCTCGTCCCTCTTCCGGATCGGTCCCCGCAGCGGGCAGCTCTCCGTCACCGCTCCCTTGGACTACGAAGCGCACACGCAGGTAAGCCGAGACCATTACATTGATTTTCGCCGTCAGCTCGGTGCTGGATTGTGGAAACGGATTCTTGCGTGTTTGTATTTCGGCGTCGACTTCGAGCCTGACGTAATGGAAGCGTACTTTGGCATCTCTCTGCCGTCTTGCCAGTCTTAATGGAAATGCATTCTGGTACGCTTGAGTTTCCATGCCATGTGGTTTTTGTAAATGAAATGTATTCCCTTGAATTTCACTGCTATTTTTTTTGTTGTAGAAACGAATCTTTGAATGTTTGAAGTTCACAATCATTTTTTCCTTTGTGATGGAAATACATTCTGGGATGATGACGTTTAGCTGGCATTTTGTTATTTTTATTGAAAATGCATTATGGTATGTCTGGATTCAAGTGGATTGCAATTCCATCTTGTCTTTGTTATGGAGATGCAACTCTTGCATGTTTAAATTTCACCGGCAGCTTCGTCTTTCGTTACATAGAAAAGCATATCGGAGTGTTCATATAGCCCAGGCCAATACTGATAACTGTGAGTAATAAGTTATTGGATTTTTTATCGGGATTTTATAGGCCAAAAGCTCCTTTCTTTTTAGCGTTGACTATAAAAGACAGTCAGCATACTGTACTTTGAAGCAAATATCAGCAAAGCCCTTGCTGACCTCGGTACATTCATTCATAAGCGCTGATAGCAAATATTCTTTACAACGCACCTATAAACCTTCGTGACGGACAAAAAAGCCGCCTAAACTTGAATGACATTAAACTTTCTTTGCCTCTTTGTCTAGTCTTGTTAGTTTTCTATCGCGCACTCTTCAAGCACCGTGAACACGTTTTCAAGTATCTCATTAAAGGCTGACTGCACAATGAGGAAAACCTACAGCAGCCCTAGTTACGTCTGCTGGGGTCGGGCTTGGAGTTCGATTGCCAAAAGAAACCATTTTTGATGATCCGTCGCAGCCGTAGTTGCTCGAGATTATTAATGGCTACTGAAAAAATAATGTCCTATTTTTTATATTAGATGATGTATTGCAGTTAGTTTTGAAAACTTTTTTTTTAAAGTTCTAATGGTAATTACTGGTTGAATTAGTTTCATTAATAATTTATTTTATTTCTCCTCATTTCACTTCAAAGAAAAATACCCCTGGAGATTATTAACATCTGCAACGCCCTACATTTGGTACAGCCCAGGGTTTTTACGTTTGCCACCGTCTATACAGCACTCCACTTGCTTTCACCCAATGACTGTTCTCCTATCTAAGCTTTTACTACGGGACTGAAAGACCAACCAACTTATTAAGCAAGTAATTCAGAAAAACTGTATTTTATAATATACCGGGATCCGCCTTTCCTTTTTGATATTTTAGAAACTTTACGTAAGTCATGTTATTGTCCTTCTCCTTTAATTGTTTTTTATTCAGAGCCCGCGACTTTTTCACATACCTGAAAATTCACCTTTTTTTATTTATCGTCCGAATACTGCAAACTTTTTCGTAATTTCCAAATTTGCTCCGTCGCACAGTACGAAGTGCACGTGTCGGCGAGCAGCAGCGTGGGGAGTGCTGTGACCTGCGTCATCGTATTCGTGCTGGACGACAATGACCATCCGCCGCACTTCGCCAGGTCTTATTACGAGACACAGATCACTGAGGAGGACGATAGGAATCTTCCCAAGCCGATCTTACAGGTGAGATAGCGCCATATTTTCCCCAGATGTTGGCCGCATTGCGTGCGTATGGCTGTGAGATTGTTGCCTAGTGTTCAGTCTGCGGTCGTAAATCCAAGAAATGCTCTAGGAAGGCACATATATTTCTCTGTGTCTCTGATAGGTTTAAGCTCGTAGAATATGCGGTAGAACAGTAATCCTTGTATTGCGTTACACAATTTACTGGAAGTTGTACGGAATTTATGCGGTAAAACAGTAATTCATTTTATAAGTACCGTCCCATACATCGCCTTCGTAATACAAAGTTAAAATTACAAAATTCTTAATACCTATATATATATAGGTGTCTGGTTCAGAACGGAGTACATGGTTATTATCATTCGCATTTATTATTGAGGAAATCATATACAGCCGTAAAATTACTAAAAGTCATATCGCCGTTTTGTAAAATAATACCGTCATCATGCAGTGCGTCTTTTACTGGATGTTTTATTACTGGAACTATTATTCCTTTTACTTGATTACATATGAATACTTTTTATTTAAACAGCGTGTGAGGGCTAGAACTCTTAGAAAATAGGTATTGAAACAGTCCAAATCAACTCTTCCTACTAGCTAGACGGTACCTCGTCCGAAGATCAACTTAGGTAGGTACTTCGGGCAAGGGTTGCCACTTTAGGGGGTTAACAAATATTCTAGTCGTCAATAAAATACTTTTTTCTAATTTTACCACAAATAATTCTCTTGATAGGCCTGCTGGCCCGTGTGCTATCTAATCTAATTATGATTTATTGTAATTTTGATGAGACCAATTATCAGAAATGAAAGACCTCGATTCAACTGGCTGAGTATTCGGTGACCATGTAGTCAGATAATTAGGAAATCATATGTTTATTAGAACCGCTCGTTTATATGCAATGCGTAGATTACGCCTCTACTCGGTCTCTGGAACGTGTTTTTGCTGGATTCACTTTATTTCTCTGCATTTTCTGATTCCTTATAATCTCCGGTTTCACCTTCGTATTTTTTTCTGGATTTCTCATTTCGCTACGATGGTCTTTCTTCATCCATAGGTATCCTACTTTTCTTGGCTAACTGCATGTTTCTTCCTTTTATTTTTTTTCTTCAAACGCATTAGCTGCATGCCGGATACTTCGGTCTCATATGAAACGAGGAAGGATATAGCAAAGGATGCAAGGATTCACATGTGGAAATTCAGTACAGAATGATGTCGACTATATAACATCAGCAAAGCTTAGTCCTGCAAGGGACTAAGCTATTTCCGACTTTTCGTAGGAATAACATTGTTCCAAACGTCACTTATCAGGTAATACGCTGCTCTGTATTCTGCTAAACTAACGCATGGAATATGATCACAGTAGTATTCCCGTACGATTTCGGTATTCTGCATGATCCTCATTTGGAGCTAAGAATTTTCACATAGTTGGACCGTCGGTGTGCCCTGCATTCTCTTAATTTGCTGAAGCCCCATTCGAATTCAATACGCGTTACGCGCTGGTTAGCGCCCTAATGTAATAGAAGCCAAACAGCGTAGTCTTAATGCGTGTCTAATTTCAGCTAATCTTAATACCTTCAACGGCTACGGATCAAGCGACGCCCGTTATTGGTGCTATTGCAGAAATATATTAAAGAATGGGGTCTACCTTCAAGTTCAATGGCTACGGGTCAAGCGACGTTCATTATTGGATATGTTAAAAATTGGGGTCTGCGTGCACTGTCTACCGATATAATCAGGCCCAAATGGCCTAAAAGTAAAATATATATATATAAAAATATTTCCAATTTCAGGTGATACAGAGCAATGGCTTCAATAAGAAAATGGTTACTGACCAAAGGGCATACATTTTAGTGCTAATTCCAGCGTTGCTACAAAACAAGATAATTACTGAAAAAGGACGTTTCATTTTACCCCATTAGTAGGTATATTCAGTAGTGCTTTAAAAGCTTACAAAACAGTGAAGCTTTTAACCGGCTTTAAAGTAGAAATTTCTTATTGAATCGACGCACATTCAAAAATATCCAATAAATTGGACACTGTCTCGTACTGAAACGATGGACTATCGTTCTGGAAGTCATTACTCCCAAAAAATAATTGAAGCACATGTTAATTACTAGAGCACTTTGAGAGCGCATACCTCTGCCAAATAAAGCAACGTTAACAAAACTCTTTATAGGTTCTGAAACTATGATTTCCTCTTTATCAACACAAGTTTAATGGTCATTTGTGTCTTTTAACAGTAAAAACAGATTCTGTAAGTTTCTTGAAGATCTGTCCATAAGTGCATGGGTTATGTACCGACAAACATTTAGTCTAACACACAAACGGACGAACCAATCATGACTAAAATTTGATCATTTATGACTTTTAACATTTCTAACAATTCCAATATATCTCATAAGATCCGTTAAAAACGCTTTGAGTTATTTTGCTAGCACTCATAAAACAAACACTCAGAAAAAAAAAAACAAACAAACGAACAGATCGTCACAAAAAATTTGGTCATTTACTCTTTGTGGCATACCTAACAACTCATGTAAATTTTATATAAATCCATTCATAACTTTTTGAGTTATGACATTAAGAAAAGAGAGACAGACAGACAGACAAACCTACCAACGGATCAACGGACCTTCACCAAAAGTAAATAATTTGTTCCTCCTGACATACCTAACAATCCCTCGTATTTCGCAAAGATCCGTCCATAACTTTTGAAGTCATTTTGGTGACAGACAGACAAACAAACTCGCCGAAGCATAACCTCCTTGGTGGAGGTAATAACTATTCGTACGACTGATGATGTGTAATGAGAAATGTGAAGGGCTGGCACAGGGTGACCAAAAATTTTATGTTTTGTATATACGGTGACGTATTCTTGAATACGTCCTTTATTAACCACGCGAGTCTTCATTGCACTTGACATGAAAAAATATAGTGACATAAAGACCCGTTTATTGTAAGCTACAAAGTTTTATGTATCATTGCTGGTGTCAACACGATTCTCGTTTATTCCTTACGTAGAGAACATAGGATGACCCTCAACAATAAGGTGAGGTTAGCCAGGCTGGCCCGTCCTATGTTATGGGGAGTCGCATTCCCAGTGACCCTCTAGGTTACCTTAGCTTCTTTCCGTTTCATACTCTTACTATATATAACGATGTTTCTAAAGATGACACAGATGCAGTGGACCTTATTTACTTGGACTTAGAAACTCTTTTGGCAATGTCCCTGATCTGCGTACATAGAAAATAAAAAATATGGATACCCATATTATACACGGTGACTTTTAACGGTGGGTCTCCGTATATTTCACTGAGCGCCAACAGCGAGTGCAATTTCAGTGGGTAACAAGCAACCCAACTTCGGTCTTATATTAAATACCACAAGAAAGTCTGCGTGGCCTGCTCTTGTTCATCATTGGACATCAGCGATCTTGATCTTAACTGCCTTAGTAAAATTAGTAAATTGATGACGAACAATAACTGGATCAGCACCAGAAAGTCCTTGACCGCATCGTAGAGTGGACTGGTACTTGGCAAATGAACTTCAATGTTGACAAATGCTACGTGATACATGCTTAGCCCAATACATCAATGCCCGTCTGAAGATGAACAGCACTGAGTTTGCATCGGCTGCTCAACATGGTGATCTAGGAATAGCTATCATGACTGCCATAGCAGGAATAACTGTCATAACTGTCACGACCTGCAATACGAGAAACCAGGTGATAAAATTGTAAATAGGACAAAGAGAGTTCCTGACCATCATTGCGAAGAATTGTTAGTACAAAAAGGAGGGAAAGAAGCTTTCCTTTCTACAAAGCATTAGCCACTTTCACTGAGAATTTGGTATCCAGTTGTGGCCACTGCATCTTTTCAGACATTTTGGTAAAATAGTAAGAGTAAAACTCGAGGCAGCTGCACAACAAGCGGTACGAGCGTTGCCTCCAGGAACTTGGACTAATTTTCCTGGAAGAAAGACGGCTCAGGGGGTAAATTACAGACACGTGCACGGACCTGAATATCTTCTACGATGTCCTGACAGTGGAACTTTTCGACAGAAACGTGTTCGTGATTTCCTCCGAAGCACAGGATAAAAACTCAAATATCAACACCGATGAACTACACAAGGTTAGCACTTGTCCCATCCTTCAAAGTGAACACTTGGAATGGACATCTCTCGGCGTTTGTTGCTGCACAAGCGGACAACTGGTTCAAAAATCGCCTGGACAGGTACTGAGAGCAGCACCCTCCGCAGCTTCGAACACCGTCTCCATGACTCTCTCAAATGCTGCATACCCGAAAGGCTTCTTTGTTTCATTATCCTCCATACAAAATCTAACATGACATATCAGTACACCCCAACCATTCTGAGGCGAATGATCATAATAGCGCAGCCAGGCCATTGACGGGATTTTCGTTAGACACGCATCAATTTTTTTTTTATGTCGTGGCCTGAGCTCTGAACCGGGGCCTGGTCTCGTCTCTGAGAATAGGCTTGCTGGTTCCTTCAGTGTTAAATATCTACTTTCGTTATATCAAAGATTGTTCTGTTCGTTCCATATCTTCCCCACTTGCTGTAGTCATAAGCGCTGATCCATGGTAGGAACACCCCCTTGTATGTATTGCATATTAATACCTATGGTAGCAACGGACCTTGCGTGCTGCGCTGTTGTGCTGGGGGTCCTGGGAACGATTCCTTGGCTAGGTGAGCGATCTTTGTCATGGAGCTCGGCGTGCTGCATCAGCAAACTTGCTTGGTGTTCATAGCTATGGGGGGAGTTCTTAGCAACCCGTCGTAGGCTGCAGTTCTACTTACTCCTTTGGGGCCAGTTGGCCTATATCTGCTGCACGAAATGGTGCGTTTGGGTTTTCCAGTGGCGGGTGCAGTCAAAGCTGACTTTGCCTTTACCTTCTTTTGACCTAGTACATACCCCATCGGTTTTCCTCTCTGGAAACATGGCTGCGTGTCAGGGGGGCCAAATCTAACGTATCATCTTAAGTTTCTTATACGTCTAGCTCATTGACTTGTACGCTATAGCTGAGTTACTTTAAGAATAAATAAAACCACACTGTAGGAGGCTAATGCGTGGGTATCGCTGCCTGGATGCGGCGGCGCTGGGTGAGAAGTGAAGCCACAAGAAGGATTGCTGGTTTGCGTGAGTTGTGAAGAAACCGTAGGAGATAGCGGAGTAATATTACGGCTTGCCATATGCGAAACTGAGCTGTTTGGGCAGGTGAGATTCGGTGTTGAACGTTGGCGGAAACCTTGTCTTGTAGATCTAAATATGATGATTACGATGATGATACCCGGTGTGTTTTAGTATACACGCGGATATACCTTGAGTACCTTGAGGGTCTTCGGAAGAAGTCCAGGTGACGCTGTTCACGTCACCCCACGTGTGTGGTATCACTCTGCTGGGTGTCTTCTGCGGTACAGCAGTAAGCGACCAAAGCGAGAACCAGCAGCGAATTATCTCCACAGTGCACGTAACCGCTGGCCGCTGGTCTATCTGGTATTCTTCTGAAATGAGAATCCAGCAAATTTTTGAACTCTACAGTTTTGATATCAGTGGCGTTTCGAATATGCCTAGGCATTTTGTTAAACAATCTTGCTTCCCGTACGGCGAAGGTATTAGAATATTTTGTGGCTACGGCTTTTCCACCATCTCTGCTTGGGATGCGAATATCACAAGTCCTTCCAGTTCTTTCCGAGTGTCTGGCGACAATCCGCCGATTCACATTCACAGTGATACGTTCCATAATTTTCCAAACATATATGATTGTAAATCGTTCGAATCTTCGTTGTATTGAATACAAATGGAGACAGCTATGTTGTTTGTGGTAATCGCACTCCTGCATGCCTCGAATTCTGGCCGTGAACGATCGTTGGATAGCTTCAAGTTGTTTCAGCTTTTTTTATTGTACTCGGTATCCAAAGTATAGAACAGTATTCTATTCTCGGAAGAATGAATTGCTTCAATAGTGTGAGCATTACATACACTTCGCGTACGAGAAAGTTCGTAAAACCCATCCACTCCATCTTTTTCTCACAGCGATAACTCTAGCAATATGTTCTTCGAACGTAGAATCGTCTTGCATTCTCACTCCGAGGTCTCTTGAAACTGTCTTTCTCTCAATTTCATGCCAATCGCTGGTGGTACATATATTGCGTGGATTCAAAGAGTTTTTGATTTTTACGTATCTTAGCAATTCGAATTTTGTTTCATTAAAGGTCATTTTATTTTTTTGCCGAACATTGACAGATACTTTCCAAATCTCGCTGCACGAACAGCACATCATCCATAGATTGCACAGCAGCTAATATTCGTGTATCGTCAAAAAATGACGAAGAGACCGCATAGTTACATCCGTACCTAATGTCATTGATCATGATGAGAATGATAACAGGCCGAAGCACTGGTAACGCAATACATTGCGGTTAATGAAACAAAAATACCCCAACCAACATGGACCAAATAGTACGACGGGTTTTCATACGAACAAAATTGTTTGGATAATCGGTTATGAAATTCGTTGGTTTTTGTTGGGCGAAAATGCAAATAATTGGATTTGAAATGATATACGCGTGCATAAACTTTCGTTTTTTCTTATAGTGCACCGCATAGAACTAGTTATCGCCCGCGAGTGAAGAGAAGAGAGGTGGTAACTTTTTCGTTGAAGTTTTAAGTATATCTACATATTTGTATATTAGCCTATTAGTAATCTTTATATTTTTGCTGGGAGTTTAGAGCTCTACTGGTAAAAAAGCAGCGAACATCACTGCGGCCTATCATGAAGCATTTCTATGACTGTCTCCAGTGGACATGGGTAGCTTGTACTTCGTGCTGAGAATCGGCATGTTTATGAAATCATGCTGAGAATGTTGTGCGTATAATTTTATGTTAACAGTTAATTATCGACTACATTATTCAAGATTGGGCCTTGTAGATTATAACCACAGTTGCACCTCTTTCGCCTCAATGTCTCGTTCCTTCCTCCCTTGGCCGAGTGGTCGAAATTGAGACTGCCTCATTACCTGAAGGTTAGATGCTCTGATCTCTACCCAGGGAAAAAGTTTTGATGCTCGAGAATCTAGTAAAGGTAAAGTCAGTTTTGACTGTACCCTCCAGTGGCAAACCCACTCGCACTGGTTTGTGCTGCAAATATAGGCCAACTGGCCCCAGAGGAGTAAGTACAGCTGCAGCCGACCGCGGGCCGCTAAGAACTATGGCGCCGAAACGGAAGGTTCAACGACCCGATCCCCCTACCTTCCCATTCCTGATCAGGCACGTGCCCCAACACAACTCCGCATACCAAGCAATTGCCGACTCAGCACTCCGGATGGCACAAAGATCGCGCGGCAGGCTCGATCTTGGCACCTCTAGCATAGAAGTCAGACACGCATGGCACGTCATTCACTGCCATTGGGGAGAGGGGCACAGTTATCAATCGAGTCTTCCGTCTAAATATCGCCACACCTCACACGTCTGTGGTTGACTGCAGCCGTACAATTCTGTTGGTCTTTGTGGGCATTTATCGGTAGCACAAACCAGTTCATATGGATTTCCAAGTTAGGATGTGCGGTCAAACCGGCTGTATCTCTTCCTCTGGACGTACCAAAGGCGTCTTACTGGGGCAGCTCGATTAGGCTTCAATAGAAACACACACAGTGGCGTCAAGTGCAATCGCTGTATGCAGTTTCTGATGAATGGTAAACCCCGTCTACACCGCCGTACGTGCAGTCGAAATGCGTCAGTGCGATGCGGCAGAACGTTGCGTAAATAGTACGGCAGCATCCACACCTGCACCGCGTAGGCAGCACTTGATAAGCACAGATACTCTGAGAACTTCGCTGCGGTAGCGTGCATTTTATTAAATAAACTAGTGTCCCCTGCCGTCAAAAATGAGTGCGAAGAATTGGTTGTGATACTTTCTTGATCACACTTTCGTTGATGGTTGGTTTGCTTATTAAAAATAAGCATTGCAAGTGAAAAGTTAAAGGAACTTGAGACGAGCGTTTTCCGCTTTGCTTTTGCTGAAGAGCGCAATCTTTCCGTGACGCACAGAAAAACTGAATCAATTTAACAGGCACTCAGGAATCACTTATGAAATAATTGTAGGTTCGGCATCATAGAAATGCCGTGATATCATTGTTGATTTTTTTTCACGCAAGTGGAAAGTTATTTCATCAAAGGAAGAAATCAAAGTTGGAAAAAATAATTGTTTCAACAAAATTTTCGTGTTCTTCACCTGTCTTCTTGTTCTCACGGTACTGTGTACAATGTCTTACCACCTACTCCGTTGAATACCTACTTGATATTCGCCTGAATTCAGAGCAGCTAACGTTTGGATATGAGACAAAAATTAAGAATCAGGATGCATTACAGCGTACAGAGAAACTGTAGACATTTTTGTTGCTGGACTTCAACATTAGCGAAGTAATAAGTGCATTCAAATATGAGGTTACGTTCTTCTCCCATCATCTGCAATCTGGTCTCATTTTGCTTATCGTTATTATAGAGCGTAACAGAATCGCCACAGATTCACACCTGGCCTAGTTTTCGCATGTTTTCTTAAGGCTTGACATAAAATGAACAGATAACCCCTTGATAAATTCATAAATAAACAAGCAAATAAGCAGCTCAATACACACTGGTCTTTATTATATTGTTTATTAGCGCAATGATGATATGCCATCGGGACCCATAGGATATAGTTACTTTTGAGTTTATCTGGGGGTTACTTAACTTGAGGTTGGTATCTATGGTGCTGGACTTGACGTTGGTATGTATCCTACATCTATTTGCAACAGAAAATGTATACGTGTGCAACCAGTAATGATAATACTGCAGCAGTATGAAGTTAGGTGTACAGTGATATTTCTTTTGTCCTTCGATTACGATATGACTTGGAGCAATATTCTAATGCACCGTAATACAACTGCGTCATTATATTGATGACATACTTCTACTCTCGCCATGATAAAGCAACTCGTTTTCTTCCTTTGGGACCGAACACTTACCGGAACATGCATATAAATCTCCTGCTCGCTCGTTTGGCAACTTCGATACACCTCATATTTCACCTTCTCCCGACCTGGAGGATTTATTATTTTCTTTTAAGTGTATTTCAAACAGTAGACACATAAACGCGAAGCTGAACCTTGATTTACATCTCCAGGTACGACCAAACATCTCTCTTTTCTTGCTCCGTGTAGATCGACAAACTTGCGGAACTTTCAGTTGCTTGGCAAGGCAGATGCATATTCTGAATACGCTCGGGACTTGGGCATCATCCATCACCCAGTTTTTGAAATACGGCGCGGTGTCTCCATCTCGTATGGCGCCCCATGGGAAAGTGGCCGAGATAGAGAATAGCTTCCGCCTTAAACCATGAGCATCTTATTACGATGCTACTCCGAGACGTCGTTGTTGCGGTGGTCTCCGCAGAGCCAAAGCTCTTAGCAAATACGTTACGGGGTTAGACTGTAGCTCTTTCGGCTTGCAATAGGAAATGGGGAATGCGTGCATCAAATAGGAACATTTATTAATGTACTTAGTGTGTAATACGATGTTTCTCGCGAGACATTGTGTTGGTCTCCTCAGAGTAAAGGCGCTTAGTTAATACGTGAGGCTTTTGTTAGGCTTTTACGGTTTGGCAATAGTAAATATCTGACTACGTAGGATTTTCCTGCTACACTAACGTGATCAGTTCATTTTTATTAGGGTAAGATGGTCTTGATCATTCTTCAGCGCAGAGTTTTTCAGAGATTACTAGGTTTATTACACACGAATAAAACACTTTCGAATAGACTTAATGAAAGCATTGTTCCTTGTAATTCTTCACAATAATATATTTGCATTTAGCCTCTAGAAAGATAACATACTTTTTCAGCAATTAGAAAAGAAAAATTACAAAGTGAATTATGTTATTATTACGGTATTTTTCGTTCAAAGAACTTTAGGTACCCCAAAAGCTAAAACCGCAAAACAGCTTCTAGGGCCCCCAAAGAATTAGCTAGGGTTATATCGTTTTCCTACGCTGAGGTGGTTAGGCTCTGCAGTTCGCTGCGAGACCGGGACATATAAAATTGTAAAGTCTGATGCCTGCCAGGCCTGACTGCCCCAGTTTACTGCTATCTATTGAAGTTCAAGTAAGTTCTCTACTCCTATTCAGACTTTTGCAGAGTCTATCATGTTTCTTTTAGCAGAGAACTTAAAGGATAGGCTACTCTCTGTGAGATGCGTAAACAACAGAATGTGACTGATGTCTTCTAGCTTTTTTCGTCAGTTGATATCGCAGTTCTATGTTGTATTTTTACAGTCACTGCCTTGCCAAGCCACACAGACTCCATAAAATTGGCTTCAACGCATCGATTACGACTTTTTCAATATACTCCAATTACCAAAAATAATGTCTTTTGAGGAGAATCGTCAAACCCAAGACGTCTCCGATTACAGTTCTAGAAATGAACGAATCCATACATGTACGGCACATCGTCGTTGCTATAGCAGCTGTTATTGTACGCAGTTTACTCTTGTAAATTTCCTTTCAGTATTGCCTAAACATTTCTTTTATCTGCTTAACTCTAATGCAGGAATTGAGCATTATTACATTTCAAAAGAAACAGCATTATGTCCTACGTTCATCAAAGTGAACGTTTACTTCATTAATACCCAAGCTAGTACACCCACATGCACTGGCTTGTGCTGCAGATAAATCCGCTCTAGCTCTGTGCAAGTAATTGTGCGGTTGCAGCATAGAAGTAATTGTGCGGTTGCGGCATAGAAGTAAGTGTACGGTTGGAGCATGGAAGTAAGTGTACGGTTGCAGCATAGAAGTTAGTGTACGGTTGCAGCAT
>LQNS02277718.1:3212930-3228579 GCA_001587735.2 Parhyale hawaiensis | reverse complement strand
CATAGAAGTAAGTGTACGGTTGCAGCATAGATGTATGTGTACGGTTGCAGCATAGGAGTAAGTGTACGGTTGCAGCATAGCTTGTCTATATCTCTTAGGCATAATTAGCTTAAAGCCTTTTTGAACTGCATTCTAGACCATAAGTTCCTGAACCCCAACCCCCTTTCTCTACTAGACAATGGGTGACAGAAATGCTGACGTTGCATTGCCGAGCACCAAGACATTCCTACCTGGCCATGGATAGTACGCCCGGCTTCGTGATGAGCGAGACAATATTCTATTACCGCCGAGCCACGGGTTGGGGGGGGGGGTGGTGACGCTGGGTAGCAGGGAAGCAAAGCTGTTCAGTTTCCGTGCGATATTTTTGGTTAGGTAGCAAGCGTAGCCTAAGCAACCGATATTTTTATCTTAACTAGAGTACTTGTGCCGTCTAAAATGACGTCGACGAATTTGTGATGACAGTTCTTCGTGGTATCGTACTCTCGTTAAAACAGCCAACTCAAATTATCAAAAGAGAAGAGTGCTCTTAGTTTCAAGTCAGCTGAGTAGCACATACATCCTCCTTTAGGTGACGTGAAAAAAAAAAAAATTATCACCAAGCACTCAAACACCACTGAATTGAGATTTCAGCCGCGTGTTCTATATACATAACGATACAACTGCAGCAGATCGAATATTTACGCTCAGGCGGAAGGCTATTTCGTCAAAGGAAGTAGGCAAGTCGAAAAAAGTCATTACTGCTCATACTGTGCCTGAAAATGGCATTTCATTATTGATTCGCTTATCCTATAGTCAATTGGCTCATGATGAGCTCAGTGTAAATAAAGCTTTGATGTACAAGAAAAGTAAAGATGGGAATCCACGAAAGTTCTAAGAGAAGCTGAAAATATCTCTATTGTTTGGAATTCAATGTTGGCCCGAGCAAAAAGTGTGTCTAGTTTTAAATGAAAGGATTCTCTCTATCGCCATCTTCTGCAATCTTTAATTTTCGCATATCGGTTTCCATCAGAACGCTACAGAGTCTTCAAAATCTCCAGTCTGGCCCATTTACCTCGTATTTGTTTTGCTAAGAGTGTGACACGAAAAATACGAACATATAAACTTATAAGTAAATAAATATGCAATCACACGATGGGATTCATTTTTTATTATGTTCTTTCAATTGTGCATTCCCTTACGCCTGTCAATACCTACCAGCCCGATCATTTTTGAGGCATCATTTTTTATGCATGTTGCGCAACACATTGCATTTCAGGTAGCCCACATGTAGTTGTCGTCGCTCTGCAATATTATGTTGCTATACAATATTCTATCTGCCTAACAATGGTTAATCGCTCTGCAAGATTTCATCCGTTTGTAGTATTATATAGTTGTATAGTACTTTATGTCAGCGATAGTGTATTGATTTACAGCATCTCTCAAGTACAATATTTCATCTATTTAAAAAGTTTATCGTTGTGTGCTATTTTATCGATTTACGAAATTTAATCACTTTGTCATATTTTGTCGTTCAACAATATTAATAGTTGACGATATTTTTTCGGCCAACGATACCTTATCGATTTTCTATGTTCTATAAATTTACAATACACTATTAGTTTACACTATTTTTTCCATTTACGTTGTTTATCGAACGCACTATTTCCAGAATGTACGGTGTTTATCAATTTATAGTAATTTACTAAATTGACATATTTTCGTGATTTAAGATGTATTGACGTTTTAGTGGCTTTCACCGATTAACCGTAGTTATTTGTTAAACATAATTGATGGTTTTCCGATACATTATCGCTTTACCATATTTTCGCACTACAGTAGGCCTATTTATTCGCAATACTTCAACTCGCATTACCGGTGCAATAATTTACAGATATACCATATTTATTGATGTGCAATATTTTATAGATTTATTATAGGTAACGTTTTGCAATGTTCCATTTGCTTCATTTTTACGCGTTATTCTGTTCTTCCATTTTAGACTATTATACACAATTACATCATATTCATGTGCCGTTATAAGAACAATTGCCCGTACACACGTTTCGGAAGCTTCACAAGGACATACCCAGGATCATATAAATTCAGATACATCCATGTATCTGTGCACTAAGTCAATGTTCTTAGTTCATAATATAGTAGAACTCCTCAAACAAAAACTTCCGCTGTAGAGAAAACTCTTGAAAGTGAGACTTCTAAAAGTGGGGAAATCCTGAGGCAACTTAGACTGCTTACAGAGCCCCCGGCCGTGAATAATTGTAGTGAATACCGGTGGCATATTGTGTCATCTGTAGAAAGGTGTAATAAAACATAATTAGTGGTATATTCAACTATCTAACTTCATGATTTCCTGTGGTGTTAATCATAAAAAATGTTTTGCAAATGTAGGTGAAACCAGCGTGCTGCAGAAAGTGTACTCTCGAATTGAAACATTTTCATGTTTTCGTTTCAGCGAATTTCACTGCATTATTTCTATCTATGTCATATATAAGCTCGCCATGAAAGCAGAAAACGCCAATAAAATGTCATCCACGCTCTTATTTACGAGACATTTCTTTCAAGCCTACAGATGAACTCTGGGACTGAAAACAAAGATGAAAGATGGATATCAGGCGCAATTAATTAACCTGTGGATATCTTTTAATACAGAATATTATTCGAACACACAATGAGTGGTGAGATTCTATGCAGCTGTCGATGACCGTCATATTGCAATTAATGACGCATTGGGTAGATCAACTAATCACGGTCAAATAATTCACTGCAAAATTTATTTATACCTTATCATACACTTGGAACTACAATGGAACCCAAGTGAGAATCTTATCATTGGATCCACACATTACTCCAAGAACACTGTCCTTGATCTATGATATAGACTATCTTTTAGTTGTTAATAATGTGAAAAATAGGTGCTAAAAAAGATGATTTATACATCCTATTGCATGTATCTACTTAGGAAAGCTTCAGCTAACAGCAGACTGTTACGATCATGTGTACACTGAAGACACTGATGAAGATATCTTAAGCACGCAAACTAAAGTCGAGTACGAGGAAAAAAGAACCATGGCTCGCCGTCGTGCAAGGTTTTGCTCGCCCACAACAGGAAGAAAGTTGGTGTCAGTATAATGTTGCATTATTTTGTGCGTCAAATGGGCACAAGAAATACGATGATTAGTCTGGATCAGTGAAGCAGTTATAACTGTACTCATGAGCAGAGGCTTATCACTTCATGATTAGTAAGCGCTCACAGTGTAGTAATCATCCTCTTATGAAAGGTGTGTTTTTTGGGCGAGGCCTTCGAGAGGTTATTCCACCAGAATGCTTCAGAAAAGGTTTATTTTTTTTCCTAGTTTCAAGGCGTCTGATTACACGATACTATTGCCGTAATTATAAGGTAAGCAAACGCTACTCTCAGTAAGGTAAACAAAGTTACGACTCCATCACATGTTCTTCTTTCTTATCAGTCATGTGTGACTCGTTTTTGCGCGCTGCGCTTTGTATAGTCAAAACCTCTTATTTCCCGGTGGCTTTGGCGTGTATTTTATTATGCAAATTGCGCTTCAAGAGCCAGAGCTTTGCCGCAAGGAACTGGTGCCATTTGTATCGAAACTTTTAAGTGCTCAATAGATCTTTTAAATGATTGCTGCTGATAAGCCCAAATTATGTTAGTACTTCACATCAGGGTTGCGGGGGGGGGACGGGGGTTAAAGTTGTTTTGCTTGATTATTGAAGATTACGCCAGCACATAAGGATTAAGTATGAGCGATCTGGATGAGCTCTTGAAATGCTATTAAAAATTGTTTGTGCTGATTCTGAATTAGTGCACTCAAATCTTTCTTCTGGTGAAATCGCTTATAGGCTTAATCTACAATATATACGGCAGAAAAAGTCTGTGCATGAATATGTTCTCACCATAGGCTAAAAGTTTACAAAAATCTAGAGTAAAAGTCGCGTGTGAATGAGTGTTGTCTTTTAGCAGTCTGTATGAGCTAATCAGTGTATAATGTAGAAGCCACGAGGGAATGAGTGTGTCACGGCCAAAGATATGACTCGCCTGTGATAAGCAATAAAAACTAGCCCCAGAGTCGCTGCAGACATACTACTACCGCTGTCGACTTGCTATATCCGGTCGGAATTCGTGGTGTGAAGCATTAAATCATGCGGCTAGATGACCTGTCCACCTTAATGGTCGATTCTATAGGGTGCTTGTGCATAGAACATTTGCATAGTGCGCTAATAACAGTGCATAGTACGATGTATTGTCCTAAGACTCTAAATATAGTGCCTGTCAGAGTAGCACAATGTTGATATAGCGTAGCTAGTCGCTATAGTCAGCAAGAACGTACTGCAAGAGTGATAAGTGTACTGAGAGACGAAATATAATGAAGATCGAGTAAATCTGTGTGTAACTGCCATCAACTGGGGAACCCCCGGTAATCCGTATAAAGTAAAGTACTCCCCGATACCAGTGATAGTGAGATCACTGAACATAGAGATATATCTACAAACTATTATTGATAGTGTCAGCGAGCTGCTCCAGCTGGGAACCCTTGTGAGATACATAGAGGTTTGTGCTGGTGTCGCCTGCTGACTCAGTGGCAGCGGCAACCAGTGCACTTCTCGGTGCGTAATGGGAGGTTACTTACAGTTAACAGAGAACCCCCTAACCTCGCGCTGGCACACGTGTACAGTGATGGCATAAGCTTTTGAGACTTTCTACAGTATATTAAGATAGCAAGCGTTCTAAAGTGTATGGATAATAAATAGGGCTTTCAGCACAGGCTTTATCACTATTGGCTACAATTCCATAGTGACTTCATTACTGTAAAATCAGGCAAATATAAGTTTTAAGAGGCTTTTAATTTAAGATTCTTTGAGTAGCATCAAGAATGTTATAGCTAGAAGACGTCTTTCAAAAAATTTTCCACATTTTCAATAGGTATCTAACTGCAAATTTCCATTATTGAAAAATTAGTGTCTAAATCTCTTAATCCTATGGAAAATTGATGGACCTACAGAAAAACAACTCCGAAAATGCCAGTTCAGCCTCCAAGCTCAAGTTGGAGCTATATGGTATTGAAACATGGCTATTTGAAAATACTGTATGTGGTATTGAAACTTGATTATTTCAAATTCTTATGAAGGGCGTGAGGACGATCACAAATAGCCTGAATCTTACTCATTATTGATTGTTTAATAAGTAGTTAACCTGCAAATTTATTTCTTTTTTCAAGCAAAGTGAGTTTGTATAGTCTGAATCGGTACGTCAAGTTATGGTGCAGAAGTCGCCTGCCAGTGAAGGAGGTTACTCTCCCATTCGCCCGGGAAAAAATATAGTGTTGCTGAAACCACAGAAGCGTTTAAACAGAAATTTGGTTTCGCTTTGGAATAACGGTGTTTGACTAGTCTTAAAAAAGTTAACCTCTTACCGTGCTGTTAAAACACCCTTTCTAAGGAATAGTATTTTGGAAATGCGGAAATATGATGACTGGCCGAGTAGACGATTTATAAAGTGACAAATCTTCGAGTTGCGTGTGCGTTGTATGCAACTCAATAAAATATTAAAGTTGGAATAATAGACAAGATTTATTACTGAAACATTACGTTGCCAAAGCATTAACTTTATATTAAACCTTAGCGATGGATGATAGGCTAAACTTAACAATGACTATTATTGGGATAATTTCTAAATACCACCTTGTGCCCACCGTATACCATCGGGGCGTGTGTAAGCTCTTTTCTTCTCCGCGTAAGTTCTCCGATGGCTGCTGCTCGGTCGCCAAGGGCGTTTTTAGGCTGGCAACATCGACCTTCTTCGGAGAAAGATTCTTTCGATCAGTGAGCGCTTCGCCGCGCTTGCCCAAAACCGCAACATTCTGCTACTTTCGCGAAGGCCCGGAAAAACTGGGGAACGCGGTCAGGCAATCGCGAAGAAGCGCTCACTGCTCGGTTAAATCTTTTTCAGAAGAAGGTCGATGTTGCCAGACTAAAAACGCCCTTGGCGACCGAGCAGTGCGGTAGCCTCTCGAATGCGCCTCTTCTTTTCTCGACTGCGTGCGGGGCTACCATATGCCACCCTTGTTCCACAGAAAAAGTTTAATAGGGAGTAACGCGTGTACCTACCTACAGTACCTGTACTTATTTCATGCTTCCATTAACTGAAGTGGACGTGCACTAAACGACAGCACTAATTTATTACTAACTGAATAAACTGCACAAAGTAGAGCAAAGTTAATTAATAATAAAAATGAGTGGAGCTGAATAGAATGAAGCGAAACTGAATGAGATCCCATTAAGACTTGATTAACATCGGATGCTATACATACTAATCTTCGAGGATCAGCCATGTTTGATACACTAAATACGATAGTGCCAGGCCCAAAGATTCTCGGTTGGGTTCAACTAGTAATATGCAATCCTCGAGTTTTCCATTTTGCATTGCAGGGCATGTCAAGTGACATATTGTCAACTTTTGCTCATGTCTTAGAAATATTTGCAAAAAATGAAAGACGTGAGCTCTTCATTACGTTTTACTCTTCTTGTAGAGTACTCATGGTTTACAGGTAGTTCATTTTCTTGCCTTTACAAACTTTGTCATTAATGTGATCATTGAGCTTAGGTGAAATTTTGCAACATCAAATGCAAGGCAAAATAGCTTACGGGACTCACTGCAGAACTTCTTTACTGTCTCACCAACTCTGCTGATATACATAAACTCCGTCCAACTCTGACTCCTATTGCTTGGTCCATCCAGTTTCCGAATCCGACTTCTGCCCACCCCTCCACCTCTTTCCCTAAAAAAACGTGACTCCTATAACGACTCCGACGCTGCAACCATCTACACAATATGTTCATAATGCAAATTTTGCATGTTGACTTGTATCGACCAAAACAGTTGCACTGCAGCAACTGCTGTACGTACTTTTTTCCTCTCGCAAATTACGAAATTGTGTTGTGCTGGGAGAAACATACATAAACCTGAACATTTCTGGAGCTAGTGTTTCGCATGAAAAGCTGCCGGGGGAATCCATTTGTTGCTTATGTCCCATATTTGCATTACAAAAGCTGCTTGCATTACAGCACTCGGACAGTGAGGCTTCATGCGTATAAAGGCAAAGAAGGTAAGCGCCTCAGAAAGCTGTGCTATGTATAAGAGACCCTCGAGATTTGCTGAATTTGATCGAGCATGCCTTCAATTGATGGTTAAAAATACGGAAAATCAAATTACATTCAATGAAAATATTTACAGTAGACTTTATCAATAAAATCAGCGAAAAATCTAACTTAAGGGAACAAGTGGAATTACCTGCTAAATGGCAAGAAGCTTGCAGTGCAGTGGAACCAAACACTATTGCTGAACGTTAGCTTCTCACTAGTTTTTCGTCAGAAAAATAATTTTTTAATGAAACAAAAGTTATGGCATATTTTATGCAATACTTTGTCGTTACTTAACTGATTTGCATAGTTGTCTAGTGTATGCAAACGATGTGATGTAGTCACTTACGGCAGTGAGCAAACATGCTGAACGACATGGTTAGCCATTCAGACTGACGATACTATACCCAAGTCGCTCCCATCAGAACTTCGCGTGTATGCAGTTAATTGAATACATTCCAGCAGAGATTCAAAGAAACATGTGTATTTTTAGGGATATATCTCGCTGCTAATACATGTCATTCTCTCAGACCGAAGATTATTAAGTACCGATTTGCATCTCTGTGAATTGTTTAGTAATTCTGTTATCTCACATTGGCCAAAAGAGACCAGAGAGCAACTCTGTACCTATATTCGCGACAGCTTGCTGCACCGTGTTGCTAAATGATATCAGTCTCTCAAACTAAGGATTTATGTACATTGCATGTGAGACTCATTTAGGCATTCTATCGTTCGAACACTTGCTTGTATAGATCAGTGTATACCGCTGCGATTTGTTCTTTTTCTGTTAACTTACAGCAAAGTTTTGCTAATATTGCGTAAATGAGAGTCGCTCGCTGCAGCTCCCGACCGAACCATTTGGCATTAGCTTGTTGATTTACTGCTAGAATTATTGCTTGAATAAAAAGTTTACTCGCTTTGTCGAGCAAACGTCACCACTACCTGCTGCTGCCATTACTGTCGTGCAGAGCATTATGTCCTCAAGCTTAATGTGGTTTATGCAAGCGCATGTTTCAACGTAAAGTTCAAAGCTTCCCATGCAGGCTGGTTTTGTAACGCAGGTTGCGCTCGTATTTTATTTAGAATTAAGTCAATTCATTAGGGATCTAATTTTCAGAATGATAAAAAATGTCAGCGTGCGCACTCTCGCTGTTAAAAACAATAAACGTTCTTGTTCATTAATAATCCATCACCGTTCAGTAAGGTTTTGCTGCTAGAAGTACAGGTAAAGTCAACTTGACTGCCTCTCAGACACGTGCCGTGTGAATATGCTCTGGGTAGGCTTTATCACAACATTTTCAAGAATGTGGAAAATGTTATAATTGAGTTCATTTCCCATGCAAATACTTGCGATTTTTTTTTTAGGAAATCCCTTCTTGTCTTTCTTTATTACAGAGAAGTCGATGTAAGGATCTTATTCAGAGTTGTTCAGTCTTTCTTGTGATGAACGAAAGGTTTTTATTGGACATTGTTTTCCTTGGTTAACTTTTTATTATTTTCAATGTAGAAAGCAACCTCCACCAAAAGAGCTGTAGCGACATTAATTAATCTTTGTTGCAATAATTTTAAAGTCTTTCGGAAACGTTCGTTCGAGGTTGTATTCGAAAATTCAGCTTGGAGAATTTAGACGGACTTACCCTGCTGCGCCTTGTAAATTTCATTGAAGAAATTTTTCAAAAAGTCAGTCTTTTGCCCGCATCTTTTCACTAAAAAAAAAAAATAAACATAAAAACCCGGAGTCTATTTTTTGGCAGCACAAACGCAAAAACACTCTATTTTGTTGATTCAGGCTATTTTGTTGTAATATAATAATCCAAGCTAGAACACCTCCCGCCTGTGGAGAAATAAATGTTAAATAAACAAATAAATTGTCATAAGTTAATAAATTTCATTGATTTTTTTCCGCTTAGACAGGTTTGAGTCTAGACCTGTCACATGTTATAACATATTTCTCCTCATCAAAAGCTATATTTGAAAATATCTTTAAATAAACACTATTTGATTGTATACCAACAGATATGGGTTGAAGCTAGTCAGAACTCTCAACAGAACGTGTAAGGGAGGCGTAAGTGCGCAAGCACATGCGGTGACACGTCACACACTGAGAGTGTCATAGCCCCAACAACAACATCAGCAACAACAACAACAATAACAACAACAACAACGACGCCGTTTAGTCGAGAAGGAGCTCGAAGTAGGTGCCGTAAAACTTTTCAAGTAAAGACAGGCGTATCGTCTTAGCTTCGGCAGTATTCCTAGTCTCGAAATGACCAGTTATGCAGCAATCTTTTTTCCTCTATAACTGTAAAACATATTCTTGAGCCAACACCATAGGAAATCTTGACTTTGTACAGTAGAAAATACTACTAATTGAGTTTTGCTACACCTTCTTTTTTGCTACACTGTGTGTGGTCCACTTTGTATTGCGCTGTAAACGAACTACGTTTCTCAGGATTTTCCCGATTCCAGAGGTCTTCTTTCAACAATTTTCTCTACTTTAGAAGTCTCAGTTTGAGGAGTTTTACTCAAAACTTGTTTACGTGCCCCGAGCGCCGGAGTTCACTTGCTGCTCTTTTGTACAGCATTTTTTCGCTTATTTTCTTAGAAGATTTCTGAGCGTTTTCTTCCCAATCGGAAATTCTAGCTGCTTACCCAATACTAGAGGGCCCAGCCGTCATAAATGACGGCAGAGACTTAGTACTTCACGAAAACCCCCGTTGTCTCCTGTGCTTTTTACTTCTCAGAGGGCTTCTTAAATGGAAAGTCAGCATTGTGCCTGGAAAACTGACATCTTCCGTAGCACCTTTGAACACGTCCGAACAGAGTGATGTAGACGTGCTCAGATTCCTCAGCTGGAGTGCTCGAGTGCAACGCTCCCCACATTATAAACCATCTTCAACACTCGAATTACTTCCTGTCTTATTTCTATAGAGTGGCCCACCCCATTAAATACCGTCTAAAACACTCGACTTACTTCCTATCTTATTTCCATACAGTGGTTCCCCTCCATTGATACCGTCTACTGCACTCGAATTTCTTCCTATATTATTTCCATAGAGCGTGACGGAGAGACGGACCAATATAGGAGCAAGCAAGGAAGCAAACGAGCGAGCAAGCAAACGAGCGAGAAAGCAAACGAGCGAGCAAGCAAACGAGCGAACAAGCTGTGTTTTATTATATGGTGTATTACTTGGTGCCGTCCCAATGCACAGAGTAGACGTAGCTAAATGCCTAGTATTTGTGCCTCAGAACATAAGCAATGTTTTTCAGCGAAAGCTCAGACCCGTATCATCCTAATTTTCTTCTTTCCCAATGCTAGTGGAACTTGTGAAAAATCTACAGAAAAAAAGAATAATTGTTCCTCAATTATGATGCTTTCGGACCCGTATCATGCATATGAAGGGTGAAAAAGGTTCCAAGTCAGGCAGTGAATCTTCTACCTAAAGCCAGCGAACAGTAGCAGCTTAAATTTAACTTGACTCCTTTTCTTACTGATCTCTTCCAAGGTCGTATCAAGGATACCCTAATTTTCCTCCAATCTGATACTGATGAAAGCTTCACGATCGTATTAACTAAGTAATTTACCAAGTAGCAAACTGATTTACTGAGGGACAAGTAGTGTTATAATATAGACTAGAGTTCCCGCGCTGTCATAAATGACAGCAAAGAATTTCATTTAATGTGCCTTTGTCACCAGTACGCTTCTGAAACATTCGCTACAACCGCCGACTCAAACTGTAATGAGAGATAAGAGCTCTCTCTTTCAATTCATGAAGCACAATCGTTTGCCGCCATAGGTCACATGCGGAAAAAGTTTTACTCGGAGTAAATATATGGTGTGGCGACATACCGAAATACTTACGGCACGGTAGTCTGCGGGCCACTCCATCGTGCGAGTTGGCTAGGTGGCGTAGAATTGAGCTGAGATTTCTTTTAGCTGTAAAACAGTAGACGCGTGCTCCTCTCCATTTACATTAGCTGCAAGCTCTGTCCACGCGATAAAGAATTTCAGATTTTTTGTCAGTGCACTGGACATAAATAGCCGCTGGTATGTAGGTTACAACACTCCATAAATGTTCATGTTTTTGATTTGTGAATGATAATTGCTTGAAGGCAGGTGCTTGTCCAAATGGCTGCTGATCGGAGGTAGGACATGCAATTGAGTCTCTTATATCTTGAGACTTCAAAAACAGGGCCCATCAGGACGCCGCTGCTTAAAACCACCATAAGAAAGTCAACGCGAACCCATTTTTGGTCCCACTGCCGAGGACTTACGTCGTCTTCTCCTATACTTATTCAAAGGTCAAAAGGAAGAAAGCAAACTGAAAGAAATAACGTCTACGTACGTACTGCCCTTGAAAAATCATAGCTTCGTCCGCTCTCCGTTGACTAGCACACAGAAAAATGGTTGTTTGCCATTAAACAAAATTAGTAAACTGTAAGCTACCTTGTCGTTTGAATTTTCATCAATGCACATTGTCGTTTGTGATGAACAACAGATGAACAAGAGCGTTGTGATGAACAACAGTGTCTTTTACGATTAATTATTATTGCTTTGTAGCTAAAATATTACGTCGTTAGTGATAAGAAACCAGGTGTTTTTTATCGTAAAGAATTTACTTTTCTGCGTGTGGTAAACTAAGAACAAACATATAATTTGATGTATGGAAAATGTTATAAAAATTAGACTACATGGCCGCGCAAAGAAAATCTGTATTTTTTTTATTTTTTCGATTACAAGAAGTGTTTCAACCAAAAAGTGTATTGAGATTAAAGGAATAAAGATCCCGCTTTGGCATCTTCTGCAACCTGGTCATCGATCTCCATTAAAACGCAACCGAATTACAAAGTCTGTAACCTGGCCTATTTTTCGCTTAATTCTTTAAGAGCGTAACCCGAAACATACAAATGTATCAATATTTAAATTTATAAATATGGTATATAAACAAATAAACACACTACGACGGTGTTTATTTTATTGGTGTTGATAGGGCAGCGTGGCCTCGTCATGTCTCGTCATGGAGGTTCAGTGCTGCGGGTAGTGGTTTTCCGCCAGAACTGAGGTCACTTTTTGTCCTTACCTTGGAGCTCCGGACCCTCCCATTTTTGGCCAGGGTCAGGACTTCCACAACGGCACGTAGTCTGAATACTGACCGATGAAATCAAGCGCTGCAAAGAGCGTGCCTGCTTGGCGGGGATGCTTGAACTCAAGCCGACCTGCTTGTTGGAAAATCTTTGTAAATAAATTGCTATATTCTGGAAACTCGCAGCTCTTTACCGTTGCTCTAATCGAAAAAATAAATTAATTAACTGTTGCTTCTCCCTTCTGCGAAGATGCTCTTAATGAATTCCATGACCTAACTTATACTCCGCAGTTTATTATAGAGGCCTATGAGACGGGCCTGATTGTCTTCTTCCTATACAGGAAAGGTAAGATTAAGACATGCAGGAAGGGTTAAGAGGGTCTGAAAATTCCCCGTTAGAGAATCCTTCACATTCTCTTTTTCACAGTGTAATAAGAGCTCATTTGACCAAGAAAATTGTCATGAAATTCTGTCAGTCGAATGCTAATTCTGCTGTTACTGAACTATCTATGTGAACTTTATTGTTACACTTGGGCAGTTGCGGCGACTTGCGACCATAGACTGACCGGGGCGGAGATTTGGGATAGCCCCGGCCGGATCCAGTAATAATCAACTAGCTGGGGCCGGATCTGGTCTTAACTGACCGGGGCCGGGACCTCGTCTCAAATATGATGACCGGGTTTGGCCAGGGCCAGATCTCAAAAATTGGCAGGGGTTAGCCGGGGCCCCGGTCGGTCTACACTTCTAACCCAGACGCGAGGATAAAAAAAATAGGAGGCCGTATGTAGACCTTCTTCTTATCTACTTTGGTGGCGGGCCGCAACTGGCCGAAGGTGGCTGCCAGTGTCCATCTCTGATTGCTGTGCGTGGAAATTTTCTCGCTGATAAGCTGCAGGAAATAATAATAATAATAAATAAATAAATAAAATCATTTATTTTTCTCATAAGGTACTGTGGCCGACAAGATTAGGACACAACGCCTGAGGTTTTCATGATTAAAACTAACTTAAGAATAATACTAAACACTAGCATCAGAGAGTTATACATAATTATGGTCTGCTGAGAGTCACTGGCANAGGCTACACAGAGTTAAAGCAGAATAGGTTTCTTGGGAGTTTGAAGTATTGTTTGTAAAATACAGTTGGCCAGAGAAAAGAGAATCGAGAAAAGGAATTTTAGATTTTTCTTTTGAGAGCAAGGAACTTGAAGTTGGGAGCTGCTCTACGACGACTCTTCACCTAATATAACGCTAAGCGAGACCATCGTAGAAGGCACAGCAAAATAATGCTATTCGCATACTGGAAGCTGAAAATCCACTATATAATAATCCACAGTTTGTTTACTTGTTGTTCGCGTGCTGGGTTGGTCCATCGTCTCAATTTGAAGGATAAGGTAGGAGAAAATTTATTTGCTGATAGGCGAGGGGATATGAGACAGAAGGAAATTCGAGTTTAAAATGAACAGTATTAGATTGTCTGGAGATGATGGAGCCACTCCACTCGAAAGGTAACTGTGCTTCTTGGTATTTTTCTCTTGAGCTTTGGAGCTGAAAGTCTGTAAATCCCTGGTGCTCCCGATACTCCTCGACATATTGTACATTAGCAGAACAATTTTTTAGCGGTACCAAACACATTTCTTCAGTTAACTCCAGCTTGCCCTGTTTTTTATCCACTTTCCTCAGTCTTCTCATTCTTCATCGATTACAAAATATCTTCTGTGCCGCACCGGTAGCCAATGATAACTTACATCACAATAAATATACGTTACATCGCTCTTATTCTGAACGACGTACTGTAGTTTTTGGTGACCTTGGAAACAAAGTATCAGTTTGACACCTAATGCTAACGTGTACGTGAGCTGGATCTGATCGTTGGCTCGAGTGTTTGCTGACTAAATTCCATGAGGGGGGGGGTTATTAATCTTTCCACTCGTTAATACGCTGGTTGCAATATATATCTGTGCTTTTCTTTCATGCATTCATTAATTAAATAATGAGTTAAGCCCATGAATTTACTTTATTAATCAATGCTCGCCGGAGCGAAGCGATTATAGCAGTACGGGCAACAGTGTAGTGAGTGTGTTTGTGTGTCCGCACTCTACGCATGGGAGCAATGTCTTTTTGGGGCTGAGGGTAAAGTATTGTAGAGTAATGTGCTATTCTGCGGTTTGAGGGGATTTGGGAGGACTCTCATTCGGTAATAGCCTAAGCATCACCACCTTGACATGGCGCTTGGAAAATCTATTTAATTCCTATCGGAAAACCACAGGCATTTATCAGCTGGCTATATAGGGCGGCGTCTGATAAAACCCTTAATCGCCTATAAATATCCTATGGGGATTTTGCATCAGTTATCGGGTCTGTCGAAAATATCTTGGCAGAATTCATTCCGGTGTTGATATTTTTTACCCCCCGCGTTCAGTCACACTCCGCTTGACGTTCCGCGCCGATGAAGTGCGTTTTTCTTGCGCCGTCCTGAAGAAAAAGCCGAAAATAGTAAAGGAAGAAATTGCTGCGGCTGAGGTGAACTCAAAATCTCCTGCGCATTGCGCAAAGCGAAGAGTGTCGGTGTCGTTTTCATACACCACACGTGAGACTGAACGTTACTAGAAATGTCACCAATATGCATCGGTGCTATGAATTATGATACATACTACGCACATTCTGGAACATGCGTTTCTTCCTTTTATGTTTGGTCTAATAAACCTATCAGAGACGACTAAAACATTTTTGATGTGCAATATGTACTCTATTTGTTGAGGAAGTAAACTTGTACAGAGTTTGTTTTTTTCACTTTTATTGTAGATTTGTAAACGGACTTATACATTATCGTTTTCAAGGTACAGAAATGTAATATACAATTCAAAACTTATGTTCCATGGTTCTTTTTCAGTAACGGTTTTATCAGGTGGCATTTGTACAGTGTCCGGTTCTTTTTCTTTATATGTGAGGTTAATACTGTAGTTTCTTTTAGTTTTATGATAAGTAAATAGTTGCAATTTTGTGACAGGTAAATAGTGGGAACACATGCTGGTGACTGACTTTTTGCCGAAAAATATAAGAAAGTACACGGTCTGTTTGCTTTGAGATTACGGTTTCGTATCGAACTTAGTGCTGTGTAATTGAAATATATTGATCTGCGCACTTTATTAAAATTATTCTCAATTGTCATATGCTATAATAATATGGGGTGGCGTGACGGAAAATGTGAAGAAGCGATTGATGACAATAACGAATGATGTTCTACGAATCATATTGAATGTCAAAAAAAAAAAACGATAATAATGTGCTTTTAATGCACGCCAATACCATATACAGCACTTTGGATTACTGAAGTTTAATGATGTGTATATGTTGCGCGCGTTTGGTGGATTTGCGCGATCGATCGATCGCGCTGCGCGTTTGGTGGATG
>LQNS02277718.1:3201210-3212834 GCA_001587735.2 Parhyale hawaiensis | reverse complement strand
GGCTATTTTCTCGATCGCGCAATAGATCGATCGATTTTTGCGCGATCGATCGATCATTGCGCGTTTGAACGATCCACCAAACGCGCAGCGCGATCGATCGATCGCGCAAATCCACCAAACGCGCCCAACATATCGATACTTTTTAATGAAATTCATTAGTTCCGCAATAACTGGTGAAACAAATTGCTTTCACGTACATTTCCTCCCACTACTGCCAGGCGCTCACCACCATACAAGAAACAATAGATTTAACCTACCGTCAGCTCGACTGGAAGTAGAAAAACCATCTACCGTTTTTCAATGTGTTTCAGCTTACAATGGAATTCCAAATTTTTTAGTCAAACCAATGACACACCAGCAATTCAAAGAGCTATTGAAAAGACATTGTTTAAGTCAGTATTGTCTGTTATTATTGACATGTGCCCAATAAGTAACCATACTTTTGAAGGGCTTGTTTCCTGTACTAGGGACGTTTCATTTTTAAATTGTATTCGTATGTTTTGTATACGTGAGGAAGCAATAAAGGTATTAAAAGTGTCACTGCTTTAGTAAAAAAAAAAAAAACAGTGTTGGTCATGTTTACAAGCATATGTGTAGTAAAATATAATGGTGACAAACAAGTTAAGGTATACAGTTTTTGTTTAACGCTTCATCTTACGAGGTTGCAGTAATATAGATAATAGGCGTAACGAATTAAATGCACCATTTCTTATACTTATTACTAGAGTACCAATTAAGCTTTCAAAAATTAGGTTAGATTAGATAGCTGGCAGTAGACGGACCAACAGGCAAATTCCCCCTGCACAGCCGGGACTTATGCTTCAGCCCTCTATAAGCTGTTGCCATTATGTCAGTATCATCGAGATGTCTGAGGAAGAAAAGACGAGAAAGAGATACTGTAAATGACCGCAATGATTTTGTAATGCAGCTTGTTATTGTTCTTATTTGCAGTACGTTTTTTTTTTGCAAAATTAGGCCTCATACCTGAGGCTTTCTCTTTCAAAAGAGCAATGAATGATGTGCCGTCGTGAGTTTGCGAGAGCAAAATTTCCTTTCCGAAGCTAAAAGCTCGAATATAATTTTGAATTGTTTGAAAGTCAAGTAGCTTCAAGAATATAATAGTTCAATCCAAAGAATTTACCGGGAATGCCCAATGTGTTCTGTATCCGGGATCGAAATTTGGCTGCAGGAAAAATTGAAATATTTTGACCACAGCTTAGCGTTAAATTTCAACTGCTATAAAGCAATACTGCTGAAAAGTATGCGAAGTAGCAGATGCACGACAGGATAAAATTTTTTATCAAAGATACAGCCTTCCATCTTACATGTTCAAAAGAAGAATCATCTACAATATATTACAGACCGTTGTGTATATATCTGTTTCTTTCTTGGTTTATTTATTTACTCGTTTGTTTATTTATTTGTTTATGTGTCCATCTTCTGTCACGTTCTAAGAAAACAGATAGGCGAAAATTGTCCCAGATTGAAGGTTGTAGTCATCCTCTCAAGCTTCATTATAAACTGATAAGCCAAGTAGCAGATGATGGCAAACTTATATCTGAATGTAGTTCTTTCTTTGCCAACGTCGAACTCCACTCAATACAGATACGTACAGCTTTTCTAAGCACTCTCTCGCATCGTGATTTGTACTCGTTTCTGAGCTTTTCTTCATTCAGACTTCAGTTCCCTTGACTTTACGCTGATGATCTTATTGATATCATAATCTTGGGAGCAAGTGGTAACATATTCTTCAGCGGTCAGCAGGCGGGTAAAGAACACGAGGATTTTTTGGCAGAATTAATTTTTTCCAATTTAGTTTTTTTTAACAGAACACCTTTTCACTTAAGGAAAAAACTTCAGGGGTTATATAACACCATTGAGTATCCTAGATACAGAGGTTACTATTTCTTTGGAGCAATATCGACCGCGGGCAAAAGAAAAAAATAACATTGCTTTTCAGCCAATCACCTAAAGGAAGCTTGGCGCTGTTCAGCCCTAGCATGCTTCTCGCTTCTCTGTTGTGTTCCATAATTCGAGTACTGTAGGCAGTTGTACTGCATTGTACATAAGGAAGTTAAGAAAATTTTGATCAATGACGACGGGTCATCATAAATTCTTCGCTGCCATTTTTGACAGCGCGGGCACTTTATAGTACAATATAATAAAGACCGTTGTGTATTTATCTGCTCGTTTATTTATCTGTCTATTTTCTGCTACGCTTCAAGAAAACAGATATGCGGAAATTAGGCCGGTATGCAGACGGCAGCAAAAGTATAGGGCGACCTTATGTGTGGAGTACTTCTTGCATGACCAAAGTTGAGATCGAATCACTGAAGGCATTTGAAGCTCTCCCTAGCGCCCTCAAGCAGCTCGAGTCTTAGTTTCTCCCCACAGATAATTTCGTCGTATGAATTATTCTTCCAATTTGATTCCAATGGTCGACCAAACAGCTTTTTGCTAAGCAAAAACCATTGGACAGACAGTATATGATCTACTGGCGTGTCCATGATAGCAAATCGAAATATTTAGTATCAGTGTTGCTTAACTGCCTGCGAAGAGCGAATAATTTTCTCCAGGTCAGAGAAGGAAAAGAAGAGTTTCGTTGCGCAGCTCTTGTAAGGCCGTGAACGCGCATCTCAACGTTGTTTTAAGTCAGCAATTGTATTAACGAAAGTATAATCAATGAAGCCGGATCATCACAAATTCTTAGCTGCCATTTCGCCGTTTCTGATATCGCGGGCACCCTAGTATCAAGTTGTACGGAAAATTACTTTCTTCAAGGTGAAGCGGGCTTCAGAAAACGTCAGTATCGCGACTTCTATGCATATATTGAGAGAACTATATTTACTGTTGTAATTCGGGACTGAAATTTCATGGTAGCTACCTCAGAACCAACCAACAACTGCGTCCTATTATACTAGAGGGCCGGCGCTACTAAATATGACAGCTCGGAACTTATGATGACCCTTCCTCATTGATCATACTTTCGTTACTGATATGCTGCTGAGGGATACGCTTCAATGGCTAACTCAAGTTGTCATTAGAGATGAACGAGTGCTCTCTGCTTCAATTTACCTGAGCAACACAAACCGTCGTTCCCTTGGATGACTTGCTTGCACTTGTTGGTCGCTTGCTATCTTGCTTGCTTGTTTGATTGATCCTTCTCGTTGCCACGCTCTTAAGGATTTAAATAGAAAATTCATTTACTGAAAAACAAGATGAGATACCATGAAATCTCAGGACTTGGAATTACGACGGTAAATGTTGTTTGCGGAATCTGGAATAGACGCTCGAAAGTGGAAATACTGCATTTTCTGAAGCTCACTTCTTTTGAAAAGTAGCTCAGGAGTATTTGATACAACTCTTCTCTGAGCGTGGTAAATGAAAGACGATACCTTCGCTAGAGTTTCTGATCCTGTCCTACATAAGCTATATCGCAAATTTAATTAGCTGAATTTCTTTGTAGCAGTTACAGGGGCTCAATCTTGCTGGGGTTTTCGTTCCTTTCGCGCATTATCCATTTCGCTCTTGTTTTCATTAGCTGGATTTCTTTGTGGTAGTTCAAATTGCATCCTGAGCAAAGATCAAATTATATTCCTTTCACGTTGCTGCCAAATTTAGATCCTAGTGGTTGAACTTTATATATCTGCTTATCTGCTGGTATCCAGGTTATAGTACGCACTGAGCATTTCCGGTGAAATATTTTGATTGAACTAAATTTTCTTAATACTACCCAACGTTCTAGCATTTTCAAACTGATATTCGCGCCTTTCCTAGTATTTTCATGGCGGCACAACTTTCGTTTCATTCAAGCCTGCAGGTATGAGACCTAGCTATTATTCAGCAAAATCCAATCAGAAATTTATTGGTATTTTTCGCCTGTCTATGGGTAAATAGGGAGCGATATCGGATAAATGCCTTTAAATATCCGATTGAGAACCTGTACCACAAGCAAGAACAATAAAAAGTTTAATTACGGGATAAGTGACGGCTGGGTACTCAAATTTATGTTAGTGAGCAGATAATCATCACTGGATATAATTAAATTCTTAGCCTCGTATCCTACATACAGTACAAAGATACATCTTCGGTATATCAAAATTTTTATGCCCAAATGAAAAATGCTTCCTCAAATTAAGAAAACAAGCTGCAAAATAATTCTGCGTCTACTGTATCGTGAAAAATCGCCGCTTTTGTGTTTCGTTGATCATCTATGCAAAAATTGCATGTCATGAACTGAGAGTAGATATGGCTTCAGTGGATGGAGAAAGTAACCTAAATCAAGCTCCGTGGCAGCGCTGAGAGAAGCTGTAAATATCTTCATTGCTCTTTACGAGATTACGCTTAACATCTCTGACGTTCCCCTTCAAGAAGTATAGGAGGCGTTATATTTATATGTATACAGGCCATCGTGATAGGTGCGCCTATCCAAAGTTATATGAGGTTCAAATCGCGTTCCTAAAATGTCCCATCTGCAATCTAGGCCTTCGGAACATCTGTATTTCATGCCTAGTTCACTTCCTTCTTCATGGTCTTCTAATGATATTTTTTTTTGGGCTTATCGTTTTCTTTCTAGGCTTGCTGTACTGCACGTATAGATTTAGTCGTAGAACATCAACGTAGAACCATTCGAAACAAAGAACACTCGCCACGGATTTTAACTTGGAGTTTACTGGGGATATCGCTTAATATTTAAATAGTCCTAGTCTCCTTACGCCTTGCATTTACAGTCGCTTCATTTATCGCGTCAGCACACTGATTATACATCATCTTTGTCCATACTTACAATCCTACATCCAAATTTGCTGTGTATAGTTTGCTTTACTATAGATTGAATTGCCCGTTGTTTTTCAAATGCTATGTTTACTGCTACCAAAACTAGTGTTGGTTCATGAAACTACAGTAAATCTGGCATCTATGTTGCCACGGGCGGCCTGCCTTATTCTCCAAGTTTTCCTTGTGTTTTTATCAATTGTTATATAACCTAATGTTTCCACATGTTGTACATACAGCTACGCAGCTCATCGTTACATGAAATATAAAATATTTCTCGATGCCAATTTTCGGTGGTCTTGCATAACTTGTTTTTTACGGGTTTCGTTACAGTCTTTCAAATAATTCAACACCTTGCTCTTTTGTGTGCCATGTCTGTAACTGTTTAAATCAACGCAACATCAAACAGATAAATTATGCACCTTTGCGCATCACCTTTTCTGAGTTGTAGGGCTCCAGGTTAAATCAGTAATCGCCCAATATTTTCCACGTTTGTTGGGTTTACTCTTACAAAAACGCAACATCACGAAACTAAATGATTCATCCCGGGGAAAACAATGTGTCTGTTCAGAGCCATAAAAAATGGAACCTTATGACGCACACTAACTCGACGCACTTTTTTTTCCTCATCGGAATTGCCTGTCACAAATGCCATGTTTTCGTCAAACGAGATCGGGAAAATATTAGTCGTTCTTGGGCACGATACCTGCATTGAATTTAGAATAGGTTTGTGTAGGTGCTGCTATATTTTTGTTAGCTGTGAAGATGGCATGCAGGAAAATCGTGCTGTCGTTCCTGCATCTGGATGCTGTTTGCGTTCTTTGTGTCTCAGAAGGTGTGCGAAATCTGTTCTTTTGTGAATCGCTTCATTAGACTTCATATCGTACACCGACAGTTCCACGCAACGACATATTGGTCACGTTAACCGTGGGGGATCTTTCACCACCCCACGCCACCCAAGAGATCCCAAAGGCTGTTTTAGCCTTCAAGACACATGTCATTCGTGTTTACTTTTATTCTTCTATTAGTTTTTGCTCCCTTTGACCATTTTTGGGCTGCTCTTCCATTTCTTTCCTTATTCCCCAGTCGGAAATAATGGTTGTGATTATAGCAGAACAACTATGATTATGGTTGAGATCTTTGGTTGTTTATTATCGAAGTATCTTCCATATTCAACCTTTATGGGGTGCATTATGTTAGAGATATGTCACAACCTTCGACCATATTGCAAACTATAATTCCAAACCATACATGCCCAATAACAACCATTAAAGTTTTATCTGTACAACCATGATCTACCATAGTGAACCGTAAGAAACATTTACGAGACCAAAATCGGCTGTGTTCAGCGAATGAATCAATTATATTCTACAAAGATAAACTTTTTCCACCGTTGACATATTATTCACTGGATGCCTGCTTGTTTACGGATTATTAGTAGCTTATACAATAAAAGTTTGCTTAATTCATACGTGCGTGTAAGGCCTGCAGCTCAGAATGGTCACAGGCTCTAAACTTCAGAATGATGCTAGAGCAGGAGCTTGAACCAGTCTGTGCAGTTAATGAACGTTTCTATGCAACTTCTTTAGCTCTAGGCCGGTATAGAGCTTTACTTCACAGTTCAGAGGAAGTCACAAACCGATTGATGAATTTTGGCTTTATCCGTTGTCAGGGTACTTAAGACTAAATATAGCATCAAGCTGGAAATCGTTTCACATAAAACTAATGGGAATAATTTCTTGATAAAAATTTACTGATATAAACTGAATGAACATAGAAAATAACCAATATCGCCTCCACCAATATTGATCAAATTATACTAAAATCAAAGTTATGTTATGGTCGACATATCTACCATATTGTTTTATCATCCATTATCGACCTTATCTCTCATATACCACTATATTCTACTGTAATCACAACCATTATTTCTAACTGGGTTACTTTGGCGATGCGCTGATCCAATGTGCTGGACCCTCGTTTATGGATTTCGGTTTTCTGTTGTCATACTATGTGTCCCTTTCTTTTCAATTTTGAATTACCTATTGTGATGTCTATTGTGGAGTCCTCAGCTATCCCCTCATTAAATTCAGGACATCTGCCTTTTCGGGCTAAAATTTGTTTCCATCCTTAACTTCATAAGGCTCGTAGTATTTTATAAATGATACTTCAGACATCGCTATTCCCGCTACGAGCTGGCATATAATTTGGTTCTTACCGGGTTCTTTCGTTCTTCTTCTGTCTCGATTTACTGCTTTCATGTGTCGTCCTCCTCTCTTTACTATATGGCCATATTCGTTAGCTCTAGTTAGACCCCTAACAGCATTATTAGCCGCTCTAGACGCTAAAACCCAAAACAGCTTCTCGGGCGGCAAAAAATTCTGCTAGTGACTTTTGAAACTTTTTAATTTGGGCTTGGCAGTTCCGTAGTTACTGTTCGTGACTGAGACTTGACATGGGCGAATTTTTTTTTTCGATTTCATTCAATGGGTCGCTTCCAGCCAATATTCATTTAGTGCCTCTGTATTTTAAATTCGGAGCAAAAGTAATTTTCACACTAATCTTTGCAGACCGGTATGGTCGGTATTGCATTTCCAAGGTTTAAAGTTAGATTAGCTAGCTGGCAGTAGGCGAACCAAGAGGCCCATTCCCAGAGAGCAGCCGGAACTTACGCTCCAGCCCTCGATGTGCTATTGCCATTATGTTACTATCATTTACATATCTAAGGAAAGAGAAAAGAGAATATGCTCAGTAAAGGAGATGATCCTGGAAGCACGATCTATTGCTGCAGCTCTGCAGAGCTCGAAAATATTAAGTTGGTTGGAGCATGAAAGATAATGTATGAAGGTTTCCTCTGAAGCTTTGGCCGTTAGGAGTGTGCGACTCCTGGATGAGGAGTTCATAGCTGTGGAGGGTGTTGTTCCCTATGTCTGTCAAGACGATTTTAAGTGCATTGAATGTCTGTGCACCAACAACTTCAGATGGACGTCTATTCCAGATATTCACTATGAAATAACGGAAAAACTGTTAGCTTAAAGTACTTCTTCGATCTTTCTATTTGAGTTTTAGCCGTTGTTTCGCCAGCGATCATTGACGTCTCTGACAAAAGGCCCGCTGTAGGCACATCGTTGAAGCCATTGAGGTACTTGAATGTTTGTATCAGTCGTACCGTAAGTCGTCTTTCCTCGAGAGAGAAGAGTCTCACTTACTGTAGGCGACACTACTACGGCTTGTTTCGCAGCTTAGGTATCGATTTTGTTGCTGTGCGTTGGATTCTTTCCATTTTATCGATATCGTTGCACTGATATGGTGACAAAAATAAAACCGTAAAGTATAAATGTGTGCGCACTTGCGCTTTCGACAAAGGAATGATTATAACCTTGGATTTGTGCTCAAATTTCTAGTAATGAATCTCAGTACTCTGCTTGCCATTTTCATACTCTTGTCAATGTGCTGTGTTGTAGTTGGTTGTGATAGTTTTTCCCAGGTCACGTTATTGGATAAAAGTTGTCAATTCTATCCTGCTCATTTTCAATCTGGTTGACGGGTTCTCCGGCCGTTCGTGCACTACTGAACATATGTCGATATTGAAGCTCATCTGCCACGTTGTGGTCCATGCCACGCGGCGGTCAAGGTCATGTTAGAACCCATTTCTATGGATGTCATAGGTTAGTGTCATCTGCAAATTTACTGATTTAACTACAAATGTGAATATCAAGATCATTGCTGTAAATTATGAAAAGAAGTGGACCAAGCGCTCTACCTTATAAATTATAATGTCAGATGAGACTGTCGTCCAGTCACTCGTCTCTCGTTACAGCTTCACTCGCCGCTGTCGACTATTGTGCCATGCTGGAACAAGCCCGAGAATAGTGTCTCTGGATGCCATGGGCTTGTAGTTTTTTTTATTAACCGTTGATGGCAACTTTGTCAAATGTCTTTTGGAAGTTTTTCAAAACGAAGTCCAGTAAGTTAGTTAAGCAGCTTCTTCTATCTCGGAAGCCGTGCTTGGTGCCGATAATAAGCTGGTGCATCCCAGGTCGTCATTGATCTGCTTCTTCAGGAGGCGACGACTGAGGTACGAATGACTGGTTAATAGTCAATAGAGCTTTTATTATTCTTCTTCTTATGTACCGGGATCACATTAGCGAGTTTCCAATCCTGTGGAACTTCTCCCGTGCTTAGAAACCGATTAAATATTTTGGGCAGTGGCAGTGTAACTATTGGAGCCACTTCGTGCAGAACTCGGGAGGAAGATTATGTGGGCCAGTGGATTGTACACATACAGGTGGGATTATTCTTGAAGGACCTCATGCTCCGTAAAACTACATGTGTCTTAAAGATGTACTAACATCGGTGATGGTTCCGGAATATTCGTAACATAGGCCACAACAGTACTTGAGTCTTAGGTCTGACGCTGGCAGCCAGAAGTCGGCAACGGAAAAATGGGATTTTCATTCCAAGGTACCAAACATTCGGCGGGGACACACTTGGGCCCATGCCTGCATGACCTCGTCTGGACATGTTCAAAATAGCTCTTGAGAAAATCCCTTTTTTACCATTTTGGCCGCCAGCGTCAGAGGCCACTTTTGGACCTAAGAGTCAAGTACTGTTGCGGTCATGTTCGTAACATTTAGGTGATAAATACCGAGGTGCAATATTTGTTCAGGTTAGTAGCTTTGTCTCATAGGCCATTGGTGATGTTATTGGAGGCTTTAGTGGGCTACTGAGCCGTCTGTCATTTACATGCTTATTTGAATTCTTTTGGGTTGCGTTTTGCCATAGCGGCTACTGATTTTTTTTATTTGATTAGTAGTCCTGTCTTTTCTCTTCACTTTCCGACATGCCGCTAAGTGATTGTACCTATTCTCTTCCTCTCGTTTTACGCTTCCAGGGTTTGTAACTCACTTGGCTCCCGGCAATGCAGTGTCTGGCGGTCCAATATCATCCAGAAAAGGATCATTGTTGGTACGAACTCCTTTTTTGGGATGTCGTTCGGCAGCACTCAGGATGCTTGTCTTCAAAATGTCAGAGCATTGTTCAACACTGCAATCTATTATAAGAGTTGCAAAGTCGGTTGTTTCTATTTCGGCTCCTTGGCCACACGTCACCATATTTATTATTGAACACAAAATGAAATTGGTTCGCTCAGTGTATCTTTCATAATAGAATCAGTACCAAAAGCATGAACACAGTATGAGTGGATCTCGGTGAAATCGCTGTAGACCTATTGTTGTTACTTAATATCGGATATTGCGGCAACCAGTAGACCAACAGCGATTTATTGCCATGGTGCGAGTAATCGCTTTTATAGTAGATCTCTTCAAATAGAAATTAAAAAAAGAAGAGAAATCTGAAAAGGTGATCCCGAAACTGAGAAAATCCAGAAACAGAGACTGTACGCAGCGCCGTCTGTCGTGAGCTGTAGCAACCACTGTCCCCATATTGAGCGAGAAGCGAAAAAGTGCAGTAAAACATAATTGGTAGCGTATGTAATTGTTGCACTTCACGATTTCCTGTGGTTTTAGCAAGAAAGAAATATATATACTGTATAAGCAGAAAAATTACGAGTGTAGAGGAAACAAGTACGATGCAGATCTTGTCACTTCGAACATGCGACTCTTCCCGCAACTGAGACAATGAGTTCCACTGTATCGCTAGTTGGCAGAACTGGCGCCGTTTATAAACAACAGCCCCAAATTAAATGAAAAATATTCTTAAGAAGTTTCGTCTTTCAAAGTAGTTGTCAAAATGACGTAAATTGATAGCATTTTCTTTTAGAACAACAATTTTTGGTGTAAATTAGTTTTGCTCAAACATTTTTGCTTGTGCAGATTTCTGCACAAGTAAATTTAAAGTGACAAGGAGTGAGTCTGAATCCTTCCGGAGGCGCGGATGAACTACCAATTACCATTTGCTGCCTCTATTTTACATATACATTTTTGTTTGGTCTGCCATTGTAATGTATTTAATATATTCCATCCTTACTACTCACCAATCATAGCTTGACTTGAATAAAATTTTATCTGAAATACAGTGAAGCGTCCGCACCGTACGCTTCTTTCGGTCTGCTCGTGTAAGAAATTAAGTGAATAAAAAGCAGTCCGTTACAAATTGGAACAGACTTTGTGTAACTGAAGTAGAGTTATATATTGGCTCTGCAGAAGTTTCAATTTGTAATGTGTTGTTTCTATTTTAGAAGATTTATTTCGATTCTGCCCTACTGTCGTTAGTGAATATAGTCACATGCATCCAAGACTATGGTCTTAATTTGCAGTTTTTATGATCTCACTGATGGATATACCTAAATAGCAGTTATGTTATGGTTTGTGTGAACTCTATGGCTACGGAACTGTGTTCTTGCAAGAGTTTCGTGCACAGATTTAATACAATAAAATTTAATCTTATTGGCCACAATAAGTCATTTATATTTCAACTGCAGTAAGAGAACAAGAATTGGCACTAGTATTACACTCGCTAGTGGAAAAATTATAGAAAAGTCCCTGTTATGAGAAACGAAAAAACATTGTTAATATCAAGAACTACGATGTAGTGCTAAGTATGTTGCTTCCAATTCGTTGTCCTACCACCCTCTCTCTCTACATCTCTACTCTTTATCTTCTCTCTACTCTACATCGTCTCTCTACTCGACATCATCTCTCTACTCTACATCGTCTCTACTCTTTATCATCTCTCTACTCTACATCGTCTCTCTACTCTACATCATCTCTCTACTCTACATCGTCTCTCTACTCTACATCGTCTCTCTACTCTACATCATCTCTCTACTCTACATCATCTCTCTACTCTACATCGTCTCTCTACTCTACATCGTCTCTCTACTCTACATC
>LQNS02277718.1:3178533-3196464 GCA_001587735.2 Parhyale hawaiensis | reverse complement strand
GTCACATGGGCAACACGCCAGCACTCCGGAAAAGAGCCCAGCCGCAACATTCGACGGAATACGGAAGCAAGCGGGGCTGCGAGCACACCAGCCACGCTCCGAAGAAAGAAAGGAAACATACCCGATGAATCGGTGCCCCCATAGGGGTCCTGGTCAAGAAGAAGGCGACGCACTTCAGATGATCTGAAAGCGAAACCGAAGAACATCGGCTCGGGTTCACATGCTAAGGGAATGTGCACCCGGTCCCGGCTCTGCTTCCCATCAAAGTAGCGCAACAAAAGGTCCGCCTTGGCAGCGGGGTCCGCAACAAGATCACCACCAGTACCAATCAAAGAAAGAAAGCTCATTTATTTCTCCCCGTAGGAAGGTATTCATACAATAGTTCTGTTACAGTACATGTTCTGTCTGCAGATAAATGCCCGCTTGACCAATAGGAATACACGGCTACAATTAACCACAGATTGTCAGACTTATGACGTCAAAGACGAAAGGCTCATATAACAACTACCATTATCCCCAATACTGGTTAGTCAGTGCCTTCGCCGTGGCCCTTGAATCTCAAAAGCGCTGACACTCCTACTCCGAGCATCAAAGACTTCACTTCCTTGGCTAGAAAACGAACCTCTGACCCCGAGACAACGAGCTCAATGTTCTCTTCACTCTAAAACTGATACGTAAAGAAATACCTACAACATGCTGGTATCAATAGACGTTTACGATAATTAGAATGTTAAAATGATCGAAATGATAAATCTCCATGTTTTATCTTCATGTGTCCATTCCTGTTAATTTCTCCGGGCTTCAGATCTTCTTCTTTCTCTGCCGTCTACCAGCTATTATATCGCCCGTGTTTTTTGTATATTATCTCAAAAACCATTAAGAGTTCCGAAATCTATACCCTTACAGAAAATTGGAATGTTCTACTGTATGTACTCGGAGCCCGTAGCTTTTTAAAATTCCACAACATAATATAACATAATTCTATGCGCCTGAAAGCGAGAGTGTTTCTCTACAAAGCTGTGTAATCAATAACACTGTCAGTGTCACCAAGTTCTACTGCTCTGCCGCTCTCATCATTGTAAGGCTGTTTTTTTTTCGTAGCCATAAGACACATGCTTCGCTCTTCTACGTACACGCGAGGGGCTTAGGTATTGATGGTGACCACAGCTCGCCGTAGTGAAGCGAAAACTGTATTGTATAGACGACAGTGTTTTGTGTATATGTGTGTGTCCAAACTCCGAACCAGCTGGGCAATGTATGTTTGGAGCTGAGGCTCAGTGTTGTCGTTTAGCGTAGTGCTATGCCACAGTCTGTGGGCTTCTGCTGCCTTTATATTGTTTAGATATCCGCCATACTTGTTATCCTCCCAGGGAACTGAACTACTGAATTTTCAGAAGCTGTTGGTGTTTCTAATGGACTGTGAAAATTATTTTTCCCCTTTAAGAAAATATGTTGCGAGAGTGTAGAGCACTAGGATGAAAATATGATTTTGCGCAAAGAGAAACATTAACTACCTTTAAAATTATTTGAAAAATTGGAGAACTAATCTACGTTGATTGGAAGAAAAATGCCATTTGTATTGAAAAAAAAAAAAAAAAATTCGTTATGACATTAAAGATCATTCCATTTAATGAAACAGATATGTAATTCTTTTTATAAAACAATTACAACATGACAGCGCAATACCCGGCTATCAGCGGAACGTAAATGTTGTTTCATTGGAAAAAAAATAATAAAAAATGATTAGAAAATTTCAAAAAATACTCAACATTTACTGGAAAGTAAAGATCATTTTTTAGGAGGAAAATAATGCGGGAAAATGGTAAAAAAATTCGACATCTAATGGAATGTAGTGGCAATTATAAGAAAAAAAGAGAGAAGAAATTACTTACGAAATTTTAATAATTCAACGTTTACTGGAACGTAGATGTATTTTTTGGGAGAAATATACAGCACGAGGATGGTAAAAAAATCTTTTTCCCGTCTATGGCAACATGCATGTTGCGATTGGCTTAGGATTTTTTGCAAATTGCTCTCTTATCTTTGATGCAAGTAAACAGCACTGCTCAGATATTGCTCCTTAGGTTTGTGACTTTCGACCTGATTGGACGTTGGCTTGGAGAAAGAATTTTTAGCGCGCAGCAAAGTGATTGTCGATGTTCTGTATTGTAGATAAGTCTTATATTTTGTCTATTTCTTTTGATATACATATAGTATTTGTTGACGCCCCATATTTTAGATGGAGTCCTATATTTTATTTAATAATTTTATAAACGTGTCGAGGTCCAACATTTTACACGATATCTTATTTGTTAGTTGTTTTTTTAATTGTATATGTCCTGTAGTTCAGAAGATATCTTACTTTTTATATGATTTATTTATTCGTTGATGTCCTATGTTTAAATGATGTCCTATATTTTAAACATATTCGATTCGTTACATTGGATGGAAAAAATCTAAGCTTGAAAAAAAAATACTGTTTCAAAACCTGCGTTTTTCGGTGCGAAGGGACGCACCTTGGCGTGCACATACAGCACGAAATCTGCAATTTCCGTACTGCACGAGCGCATCAAGACAGATGGTGTCTGTCGATGCACAAGAATACGTGCTAATCGTAGGACTGCATACGACTACGCTTATCTTCATAATCATCATTCTATCCTGAACTCTAAATCTAAAATGCCACTTTGGATCGCATTTTAGCGCTAATCGCATATCAATAGCACTTGAGGATGAAATAATAACGTTGCAGATAAGAAAGGTGAAGTAAGATTAAATATTAGATTATATCTGTCAACTTGGCGAATCGGTGTTTTTTTTTTCATTTTTCATGTACTTTCATTACTTGTAGAGTTAAATCCGTCACTGTCTTAATCGTTAATATGCCACAGCCCGTAGTTGAGCAGCGAAAACAGGCTGCATAGAGAACAGTTTGTGCCTCTACCGTGTACGTGTCCGCAGGTAATGTGCTTCTTTGGCTCCCAGTGCCTCTTCGACTCCTGTAGTGGGAGGTTGTGTAGTTTGCACGGACTGTGAGGATGCGCACTGACTCTTATGCAGTTTTTCAACAGTCTCTGAATACAATATTATCGTTGCTCCACTGCATTTTTGAAATTTAAATATACGTCCTTGCACAACCTTATTATTTAATAAAATGATAAAATGGTGTGTTTACGTATGACAATGCAAAATCTTCCTTCGTATACTGTACGATGTTATTTATCTGAACGTATACAGGCCAATGTTTCTAAACGGTTTGCTATATCATGCTTAATTTGGATGCTCAAAGTGCATATTCTGTTATGTATGTTTCATTTGCTATGTAACTGAGAATCGTAAAAGTTTTCTAATTTTTCTACTGAAGCATCTCCCCCCTCCCGTGTTCTATTGGCTTCAAAATATTATCTAGTAACTTATGCAGGCACTTGCCATTTTTACGCACTGAAGTTGATTCTTACTATGGATGCACAAGTTAATTTGTTTATCTTTAGACAATGTCCACAAGACGTGGGTGTGTGTTGTTTTTTAATTCAAAAATTCTCATCCCGAATTAATAATAATAATAATAATCATAATAGCATTTATTTCTCATATGGATGCTGTGTCCATCATATTTAGGGCAGAGCATCCTGAGGTATTCATAGGTACTTAAGACTGACATAAGAATAGCACTTTCTACTAACATAGGGGAGAATTATCATTAGTTGTGCAGCGTTGCACTTATGCGCTTTACAGAAAACGGAGAAAAATTATGGTGTTTCTAAAGTAATGTCTATCTCATTTCTGAAGTTCTTAAGTACAGTGCCCAACATATAAAATCCAGTTTATACAAATAAACCTAATTCCTCTGTATTCCGACGATGTCACTCTACTGCCCATTCGTTGTAAGAGGTGAAAGCATCTTTCGTCTCGGAAGGGCCGCCTGCAGCGCAGATCCGTCTTATCGGCGCCCCTACCATAAGCTTTATGCGTCATTTTCCTTGGTAATGCTCAGCAAGAAAACCTTCATGGCATCGTTGAAGCAATGTTTGCAGGGCGATAAAGCATGCTTGTGAATTTGCATCTCCTTAAGCAACTGTGTCAAAAATGGGACAAAAAGTGGGTGATGGGCGAGCGTCCTGGAGTTATGACGCAGTCACACGCACTCTCGTACACACGAACTAACACGCGTGCGTGGCGCAGTGCTTGCGCTCGTCCTTTACTCGACATACGACAAAATAATTTCTCCGTCTACGGGCATGTTCGTCTGGCTGCCAAAATTAAAGCTTCAAGGCTTGACTTATTCGAAACTTCAGCCAGGTGTGCTGGCTTCGACGCATTCAATTGAGTTACAGGCATCGGTTACTCATTAGACTTCCAGAAACTTAATATTGTGCCATGAAATGGAGCTTTCAGTAACCTTAACAAAACCAAATCTTCTGTCTGAAGTTCCGAACAAGTCAAGCCTCAAAGCCTTAATTTTGGCGCCCTCTCGAACACCTTCTATTTCATCCTAACCTGATAGCCCACCAATTTGTATTGTGATCCACACTGTGTAGTGCGCTAAATGGACGCTCATTTTTCTTTTTTTTTTTTCGCCCTACTTAAGTGTTTTTACCTAAGCTAAGTCAAGTTCATTTTTTTATAGATGATTTTCTTGTTGCTCTTACTATAATCAATTGCGAACAGTTCCCTAAGCTCTAGCGTGATTGGAACACGGTAAAAAACCCCCGAATGTCATGGCCTTACTACTGACATTGTATTGCGGTAGTCTCAGTGAGATTGCCTTTGTTATTTAACTTGAATGCAAGAGCGAAGAGTGGGTCAGGATGCACCTCCCTGCCTACCATGCTCGCTCGCTTACTATTTAATAATAGTAATAATAATAATAATAATAAAAAACTGTTCCCAAATTGCAATGAACCGTTCGGAATTCAACTCTCTCTCTAGCCTTCTCGCTTTAACGATTATTAAAATCGCTCTTCCATCGTCTGAAAGTAAACGTTCCATGGTAAAATTCTTACGCTTTCGTTAGATATTTTGTAAAATATTTTCTTGGAAACGCTCTTACTGCCTATAATTCTAAAATGCCATTGCATTTTTGGAAATCACTCTTCGCTGGAGTAGTCGAGTATACATTAAATGAATAATTCAAGTGCGAGTATAAAGAAAAAACTGAGACGTGAATAATTTCGAGCTCCATTGCACAACTATGGCCCTCTGTAGAGAAGCGAAAGCGAGAGTGTATAGGCAACAGTGTGGGGTTCGATTTGTGTGTCTGCGCAACGGGTGAAATGTCTATTCGCGGGGTTGCATCAGCGATTGTAAGAATTCTATCTTATGATGTGGTTTGTGGTTTTCCGCGAGGAAGTTCCCAATCAGAAAATAATAGGCATTTATCCGATATTATCGGATACCTTTCATTATTTTCCCACAGGCAGCCGAGAAATGTCTATTAATTTCAGATGGCGTTCGTTCGCTTGCTTGTGAAACGATATGTGCTTTTTTTTCTTTTCTGAAGCGTCTGCTCTGAATCTCGTTTTAAATTAGGGGCAAAGTACTAAGGTCGTAAGCATGTAAAAATGTTCTTGCTAAAGGCTCGCCTGTGTCCCAAAATAGTAGAGAGATTGTAACATTCTCAGCACTGATGCAGATGGCATGCCTATCGCACGGTAATGGTGTATGGTCGTTTTTCTGGTAATTCTGTCGGTGAAATGTACAGCGCCTGATGATAGGCTAAACTCGTGTTATCTGGCATTCGCTCCAGTGAACTTCTTGCGGCTACGCTAAGTCTATGTATATTCGAGTTTTCTGACTATTACTTCAATGTAATTCCTATATTTCTGAGTCTGCTGACATTTACTCTAAAGTAATTTCTGTAGCCTCGTTGAGGTCTATTACGCGTGTATCAATATTGGCATATGCGGCAACGAAATTCCCGTACCGCCGCTAAGGCATATTATATTCTGATATTTACTGCAGTGTAAATTCTGTAGTTCTGTTAGGCCGTGTATTTGAGTATTAGGATATGTTCCCCAATATAATTCCTGCAGCCTTCCGAAGGTGGTTAACCTATTTTTCCGACTATTGTTCCATAATAATTTTCATTTAATTAGGGTTCAATATTGACTCTTCTACTAATGATGACATTCTTCAGTTTATGTACGAGGATATTTGTTTTGCCCGACTTGACTCCAACTTCAGGTAATGGGGCATTTACTGCAGCATTACTATTGTCGTCTGATATATTAGATACCTGATAAATTCTTGTGATTTTCTGAGAGTGTTCTGCCTGTTGTTTCGGTATGGTCTGGGCTAGAGTAGCCGGGGCTTTTATATTTGCGTTAAGTTGATCTCGTACTCTTCACTTTAATGTTGCGCCGGGTTGAAGGGGTAAAGGGTTGGTCATATGTATGCTAAATAGACATGCGATCTGAGCTTCCCTTTCAATTCTCATGCTTTAATTTCCATGTCACCGTATACCTATTACACGCGTTCATTTTCGTCTTCATTTACACAATCATACATTTATATTTTTTATTACAATGCTGGCTGTAACTGTCTCACTGTTTGATGAATTAGCATTTGGTAGGTCGTACATTCCACCAGAGATTCTTTTCATTGTTGTCTCTGGAGTTTGCTATTTTATTTGCTCTCAGTTTATATCACAAGGCTTACAACAACAATCCACCCATTTGAATGGCCAACTGTTGGTTCCGTGCAACACCACCACTCGACCTCATTTTCCTCTTCAAAACGTATCTCTGCTGTTTTTTTCGCTGTCCAGCTCTCAGTTAGCAATACGATTTTCACGATAAGCGTCCGCCCATTTAAAGGGCCAGCAATTGGCCACACGTAGGTTCCACTCGCGATCATGCGTTTGTTCTCCTAATTTGGAAGAGTGCATCGATTTTGTAACACTTCAGTGCACTTTTAGTATTGTGTCGATTGCAGCGCATTTCCAAACCTTGTCATGCTCCTTGCAGCAGAGCGGCGTGCCGCCATCAGGCCATTGGTCCAATAACAAAAATAAGCATCGTCTCGTTTCGAGCTGCCTTGCTTAGCGTGATTTGTGTACGAGTGTTCATACTCAAAGTTATATTCGTGCAGAAATGTTCTTGGTGCCACGAAGAAAATTTCTCATGCACGAACGACGTGCCGCAGGCTCCATAAAGAATGCAACTTGGAAATTGCGCAAATAATATGCCGTGATTGAAGAGCGGTCTTCTTCAAGGAATATTTTTCTTTGGACTATAACTGAAAGCCTCTGTACAGGCAGCAAAGAAAGCGATTTCAAGGAAGGAAAAGTTTAAACCAAATGATTACTTTCTGTCAGCATAACCACAGAATCGTGAAAGCAATTCCAAGATTGAAGCACATTTTGGGTAAATGATTGTTTTGTATAGTGCATCTAATAGTCTATGCAGCTGAGTAGAAGCTTTGGAGATTACTACTTGAAATGGAATAATATGACTGTAGTGATTGCATTCAGTAAGGCTGAGAAGACTTAGTAAATTCATCATCCAAACAAGTGTAATTTTAACACTGATGACATTCAGTAATTTGGAGCAATTAGAGAATTATTAACTTTCGATTCTCATGTGAATGAAATAATATGAACGAAGTGACGGCATTCAATAACTAGAACTGGAAACAGATTTATTGGATCGGGGTTCTAAAAAATGAAAATAAATATATAAATAATGTTCACTAGGAGCAACAACTAAGTTATATAATTTACATTCTAATGCTTAGAGATACGCCTTGACATGAAAGCACGCGATAAATATGGTGTTGTCTCTGCTAGAACAGAGAACTCCAGGGATAATTCTCGTGTTATCTTATGTTGAACGGATTTTCATGAAATTTGCATGAGTTGTTTGGTATGTTACGAAGAGTAAATGATCAAATTTTTGTAACGATCTGTCCATTCGTTTGTTTGTCTCTGTATTTGATTTAAATGCTTTTTAACAAAATAACTCAATAAGTTATAGACGGATCCTTATGAAATTTACAGGAATAGTTAGTAATGTTAAAAGACATAAGTGATTAAATTTTGTTGATGATCAGTGGGTCTGTATGTGTGTTTGACTAATATTTGTCAGAATGTTTGTTAGCAGCGTAACTCGAAAAGTTATGAACGGATCTTCAACAAAATTACAGAAGCTGTTATTACTGTCAAAAGGCACAAATGATTAGATTTTGGTGTTGATACAAAGAAAATTATAGCTTCAGAACCAATTTGAATTTTTCATAACCGTTGCATTGCTTTTCGGAGGTACGCGTTCTCAGGTATGCTCTAGTTGGTACAAGTTTTAGTTGTAACATCCACTCACTTCTATACGTACGTTCTTGGATACACAGCTGGGCGACGGGTGAAGGGCATTTCAGTTGAGCTCATTACAGGAATAAAAGGGCTGATTACTGATGCATTTTCAACTGCACTTTTCTCCATTGGTACAAATGCAATGAAGATTGATGTTGATGCACTTTTTAGCTCAGAAATGATAGCTTTTCCATCTACCAGCTGAAATAAAGAGACGGTTATTGATGCTCATTATGATTGAGTTATTTTCTCTGTATGTATACAGGTACAAGCGAGCATGAAGAGTGAATTAATTATTCACTTTTTAATGGAGTTATTGTCTAACAATTTCTACGACTACAAGCTGAAATAAAGAGTCGACTATTGATGCACAGTTCACTAGGGCTGCTATTTATTGTTCATTTAAGCATCAGAGAACACCAAAAGTCAATATTGATACACTTTTAACTTGAACTATTTTCTATTGCATTCTTACAGGTACAAGCAGAAGACAGAGATGCTGGTCAGTGGGGACACCTTACGTACTCCATAGCAGGAGATGGCATCCCCACCACCGTTCCTGGGAGTACATTGACCCGTAACACCTCCAGCGACCTCGGACCTCCCAACGGTTCCATCCAATCGTCCAAAGAGCCATCTTCTAAGGACTTCGACCCACTCTCCAAACAAAGATTCGAATCTTCTCCGCCGAATTATATTGGAAGTGGAGATGAGCGGTTACGGAAACACCGCAATAAAATGCGAAATGATAGGGTTAACAAATCAGCCAAATTGGAGGAAAATCGAGGGAAACTGCCAGCTGAAGACGTGACTGGTCGGTTGGCTGAAGCCAACGAGGCCATGGACGCTCTGGCTCTTCTGGAGTCTCCGGTCTACAGCTCTCGGGTGCCTGATTATTCTCTCCTGCCCTCGTTTACTGTACATCCTCACACCGGCACCGTCTATGCCATGAAGGTTAGTACTGGTTACCCCCGCAATGGAAGTTATGTTTTTGTTGGAGCTTGTGTGTCTTTCTCTTTGTGTGTGGGTCACCAAGAAAACTCATAAAGTTGTGGACGGATCTTCATAAAACTTACAGGGATCGTTTGGTATGTTAAGAGGAACAGATGATCAACTTTTGGTGAAGATGTATATAACTGTTTGTATGGCTGCCTGTTTTTTGGTAGCATAACTGGAAAAGTTATGAAAGTTTAAGTTTTCAACCTTTCTGCTAATGCATTGGTTTACCAAGTATGGTACTATTCTCAGCAAATTCATTCTACCAACTTGGACGTAAGCTTGATGCACTTGGATTGGTAAGTGATCACTTACTCATTCGAGCATCGCCACGAAGCATTTGGTTTCAGAGTTGCTACAAGTTGGCTAGTGCGAAGTTTTCCAATACTTTTCGGTCTGTGTGGTGAGGGGAAATAGCGTTCCATTGAATGCGGAGGAAGCGAATTCTAGATCTTTGTTTCAAAAGCCAAATTAAGACTAGTGATCTTCTTATGGTATTAACCCAAAAATCAGGGTCACCATCTCACTGTTGTCACAATTTATGGGTGACCTGACTTGTGCCATGGATCGCAGTCAGAGGTTGGCCATCATATCACACAATTTTTGACGTTAGTGGTTCAGTAATGACATTGTTAGAGAATTTTTCAGCGAATTTTTTATTCTCTTTCGGATAACTATAGTTCGTTGCTCTTTGCTTATGGCTTATGTCATCCATTGCTCTACAAACTAGTATTCATCTTTAGATCGTTCATCGTTTATCTATACCTCTTCTACCTTACTGTCTCGCAATTCCTATTGTAGCATGCCGTACCTTCCTACATCTTTTACGTACTGTACCTCCTTACATCCTTCTACCCTCGCATCCCGTATCGTACATCCATGCATCCTTGACGGTATCCTTTATCGTCCACGCTTGCAGTCGTACAATAATTCTTTTATTCTTCCTGAGTATCCGTGCATCACATACAGAAATAACATCACAACGCACACAATCGGGATTTTTAAGCAATTAAAGACAATGGCGGTACCGACTGGGCCATGAATGTAACATGCTTTATAACGTAATGAGAGATAAATATTAGTATGCATAACTCTTTAAATATTGCGAAGTTCTGACGCTAGTTCAAGCGAGTCACGAACTGAATTAATCCTTGCCTTGCCATAAAAATGTTATTAGGATTAATGCAGGAATCTTCAATCAAACACCTGCTACCCGAACGGTTACATATGAGAGTGTCTAATTCGCAGACGGTAGTGCTGGGAATAAGTGCAGTCATGTTGTGCATGGCGTGCTGAGTCTGCATTTCTGTCATTCAGACGCTGGTGCGGGCGTACTGACTCTAACCAGTAACCAGCAATGGAAATTGTCGGATAGTTGCAAGTGTCGCATGAGCTTTCCGTCTTTGAGGACACTTTTCCGATAACCTATGCTCGACTACTTTCGTGTAGTATTTTGGGGCGTATATCTGCAACACGAACCAGCGCATTTGGATTTTTCATTTTTGGCATAAGGTCGAATTTACTTTACCTCTAAGCGTCTGTCTTTGCTTGAGGCGCTTGGCGTCAATATCTACAGCTTCCCGCTTTCGTTCCACGAGTGTTTCATTGATCGAACAGTCTCCGGAATCATATTCAATTCGATGGAAGCATCGCCACAGTAATTGGATATTTGGAAGTTCCGTTTCGCCAAAAGAAGCAGGTTTTTCTTCGGATCTGGTTTATATGCGACATTTTTCTTCGGGAGCGACATGGGAAGCAGCATTTTTTCTGTACAAGCGACATTGTAGAGAAGATTACTTTCGGAAGCGGCGTTGTAGAGATTTGTTTAAGGGCGAGAAGTAATGTATAATTAGAAATTAACTTGCCGATAGACTAACCGTGTATTTGATTAACTAGAATGGTCTATCTTCATCCTATATTTTCACAATTATAATACTTGCTGAACTTTATTATCAGTATAAGAATTCTTATATTCTGACATTGTCTGAACTTGTACGTATACTGTGCTTTCAAACGAAATAAAAACTGGAATTATTTGTTTAATTCAATAACTAATAATTTCCCTTTTCTGCTTTAACGAAAGTTGTGTCATATTTATGATTCAATATATTTTCTGCTCCTGCAGTAGAGCTTCCCATGTAAAATCGCTTTCAATCAAAAAGATGCTAGATAACATCGAGAGAGTGAAACGCAATTTACTATTAATTCGTGTTCACTCTACTGCAGAGTTTCCCATTGGGAGTACATATGATCCTACGGACTCACTGTTGTTTCACGCACGCCCCCCCCCCCCCAACTGATTCGTGGTGTTTTAAGCTTCTGTGGCAATATTACATTAATTATTTTTATCCCGTAGAAGATAAAAATTACAGAATATGTTAAGTTTATAGGAGGAAAATATAAGTTTAAATAACATATAATAATCTTTTACATCTATCTACTGAAATTGGAAAATTTTAATTAACTATAGTATACCTAGGCTACCCCTAAATGCCTTTGCTCGATCACCAAATCTTAGATTTTTTCTTCAAAAACGGCGAGAACAGCATATACTAGTCATTATTCAATGCGTAAAATCATTTAGGACGAGTCAAAATAAAGAGAGTTAAAGGTGAAAACTCGCTGTAAGTGAACAATGGGCCGAGCTGGTATGTCACGTGACTGTGAAGTAAGCAAACATATATTTGGCGGATGTTGTTATGCCTCTGCCGTTCTGTATTAACTGAAAAGCAATAGCCTGGAAGAAAACAACATTTACAATAGTTACTCATTCAGTGCATGATATACTAACTTGATGTCATTTTAATGGTGATGGTCCGTGTGTTTCAGGCCGATTTCGGCAGGGGGCCCTTAGAAAAGTGAACTTAGGGAACCACTGATCTACTGCCTCTTGTTTCCCATAGGCAGAGCACATCTTCCGAATGGTTTTTATTTCTATGTAAAATACGGAAGAGCGCACGGCTTTCTGAGCCTTATTTCGTTTCGAAAAAAAAAGTTGTCCGAAGCTATTCTAAAGTGACATTTGCTAAACCAACTGGCATTGTAGCAAATCTTGTGACACAAAACCTTTATGTTCTTTAGGTCCCAAGAAAACGAATCTTTTATATCCCGTCAGGAAAACGACCGACATTGTTTCAACCTTCTCTTAGATTTCGAACACTAATACGCATTGCTCGCAAACCTATAGTTGTGATCGGACGCACACATGGCCAGTCTCCAATTGTCTTTCCCTTGCAGCCTAAGACCGCTTGGTACTTTACTTAAGCAACATACTGTGCCTCATTTCTGGGGCCTTCTGCCAGCTTTGAACAAATGTCAAGACGCTGAATTTCGCTTCCATTAAAGCTGCATAAGTGAGAGTTATCGACTGGTTTTATTGTGGAGAGCAATAATGTGAAAGCTCGGGAGGTGTGTGTGGTTTATTTGCCAATAGGGCTTGGCAATTGTGCTCGCCTTGGTTTGCGACATGAAATGCGACACAAGTGAGCCTTTATTTCTCAATAGCATTTCCAAGTATTTCTCGTTTGTAAGGCTGTTAGAGGAGTTGGGGGTTTGTATCACGTGCCGCTTCATACACCATTAGCAGTAAGCGATAGCAATATCAGCTTCTGCTTCTTGCGTCACATTTAAGAAGGACCTAAAATCTGCGAGTGGCCATTGGTTGTATAAGAGTATGAGCTTTAGGGAGTTTTTGTCCATTCTAATTTGCATGACCGATGCGGCGGCTAAATTATTCATTTTGGGGTGGGGGCGGGACTAGGGGTTGCCAAACCCAACCAGGCTGTTATCTCGTTATAAAGGATTTCTTCCTGTAGGAATGCAGTAGAATATACAGTAGACTCATCTAGCACATAACCAATTTTGATACAAAAAGGGTTAAGGCGAGAGGTAGTTAGCCTTTTTTGTCAACCTTCATTAAACTCTTGAATCAGCAATTTCCTTAGGAAAGATACTATTTGAAACGGTACCGAATGGTCCTTTAGCGCGGTAACAGGCAAGTAGAATAAATTTCTTAAAGAGACGAGTCGGGTTATAACATTTTCTAAGCGTACAAGCTCAAGCTAATTATTATTATTATTACATTTCCAAGTTCACCACAGCACCCGTGAGTACAAGCTGCTGCATAAGATGCGAGAACATATAATTTTTTCACTCTAACTGAAGGAGAGCATACGAGAGAATAACGGTAGTCTGCTTTTACAAAGTTTGCTCACTTTGTATATATTTGTTTCATTTGCATGAATTTTTAGAAACGGAACGTTAAGAGATTTTTCATTTCCGCGGGTCATAAAACACCTGTTTCAGTGAAACTTCATGTAATGATGAAAAATCCGTGTAATTCATTAAACAGTCCTGATAACGAGTGGAATACGTGTTAGATTATATAATCTTGTAATGATTAGAGCTTGTATTTACCAGATTAAAAAACGTCGATAATGAGCGGAAAAAGTGTTCCATTTAAAATAGCAATTAACAAGTGGAGCATAAATAAATGGCTGTTAGGGCTCAAGAGTAAGGTTCGCTCATTGTAAAACTACGATTGTTGCGTGACCGGCAGTATTGGGATCGCTCTTCAAAGCCTAGAGCCAGGGGGGGGGGACGGTCTTCTGCAGCCGACGATAGTTACTTCACTGTACTGCTGCTGTTTGCTCGGCTTGTTTTGAAGAATTAATAGAGTGAGGAATGAGAGGCGGGAATATGCTGGCGTACTTTGTTTGACGGCGAGATATATGAGTGTCAACAGAGGGTGTTGAGGCGCTGTGGATATGTTGGAAGAGGGAGCAATGCTTAAAATGGTTAATGGGAGAGTGGGGATATATGAGTGTGAACAGAAGATGTTGAGGAGTTGTCGATTATGTAGAAATTATTGGCAGTGACCAGTGTAATTTATCAGAAATAATGTATTTACTACCTGTAGGCTTTTGATACGGAAACTAAGAGTGAATCTACGTTTGGATAAAAAAAATGGATCACAATGTTAACCTCAATAATGTATACCAAGGACGTCACAGCTACGCTGACAGGTATATCGACATCAATTTTTATTCTTCACTACATATGACTCCTCGCCTCGTTATCTTTCATAATAAAGCTAGGGAAAATGAAAGAGCCTGTAATTATATGTAAATGCGTTTACGTAGGAGTCGCATATCTACTGAAAAATCGCCCTTATTAGAGATGTGGGTTGAGCGGCCCGGAAGAAGGAGCTGTTGGGAGGATATGAGTGCTGATTGCATTACATCATTTATTTCGTTGTATGAACGTGCTATTCCGTGTAAAAATGAATAACACTGGAAATGAGTTATCATATACCAAGAAAGAGTTTTCAAACATTTTCTTGAATCAATAAACATGGATTGCAAACGAAATATTCATTTGGAAACTAGAGCACTCTGAGAGAGCATACCTTCGCCAAGCAAGGCGAAGGTATGCAAAAAATTCATATTGGCTGTATATATGATGTTGCTTTATCAGCACCAATATCTGGTCATTTATGCCTTTTGACAGTAATAACAGCTTTTTTACTTTTATTAAAGACCCGCTTTATAACATGGCAAGTTATGTTGCTGACAAACATTAATAAAACACGCAACAGAATAACCGATTATCACCAAAATTTGATCATTTATGTCTTTTAACATGATTAACAATTCCTGTAAATTTCATAAAGATCAGTGATAACTTTTTGAGTTATTTTGTAGACAAACAGGATATAAAAAATATACGCAAACAAACAAACGAGCTAGCAGATCATCACAAAATTTGGACATTTAGCCTTCGTGATACACCTAACAACTAATGTAAATTTCCTAAAAAAGATGTCCTTAACCTTTCGAGTAATGGTATTAAGTAAAAAGAAGCAAACAAATAAAAGGATCTTCACTCAAGCTAATCATCTGTTTCTTCTAACATGCCTGACAATCCACGTAAATTTCGTAAAGTTCCGTCCATAACTTTGAGTTATCTCGGTGACAGACAAACAAAGTGAGAGAGAAACTTGACAAAAACATAGCTATGATTAATTGGTACTCGATCACATAAATAATCCTCTTGGAGAGTTCAATAGAAGACCAGTTATGATGGCCGTTATTAGTAATTAAAAATAATATATTTTCAACGTAGAAGCTGCTTCCGGGAAGAAATAGCTATCAGTAGTGTGCAAACATGTAACGCCCCTGGAGAATACTTTCTTTTGTCCTCTACCAGTCAGATCACTTGTGTATGTGTGTAATCTAACACCGAGAATGTGTATGTTCAGGTGTCCGAAGACATTTTTTGAGATGACGGTATAGTACATATATGGTATACCTTCAATGAATGCTTTAGCTTAGAATAGGTTAGCTTAGCTGAAAACAGGTCAGGATAGGTTTTGTTCCGCTAGAATGTATGAATACCTTAACTAATCTAGGCGCACATATACAGTAGGTTTGTATCTCAGATAGACCACACGCTATGATGGAACCCAGTTCTTTTCTACTGTGCTGTGGTCGCTATAGAAGCATAGGGAAGAATCTGCTAATCCCTTTGATCTAATCCTTGACATGTTGTCATCGTATGTAGGACCGATCCCTTTATACAGTCTATATGAGTGTGTGCTGCTGCTGGTGCAGCAGCGGCAGGCCTACCGTCCACTCATGACGCGGCACTTCATATTGCGCAGCGGCCTGCAAAAGTTAGAGTGTTTTGGCACGAAGTTAAGGCCATTCCGAACATGAGGTGTATCAGGGCCTCGGGTAGGAGAGGCTGCCGCAGATCTCGACCCTAAGTGCAGAGGGTTTTGATCTTTGGGGGCAACATCCCACTTGACGAGTTTCTTTTAAAGTCATTCGGTACAATAGAAAACCTGACCTACTTTATAAAGTCTTTATTGTAGTAGGTCAATATTAGCGATTCGTCCCTAAGTCGTACTTGGTACGATGGCGACACTATTGGAGCTGCGTTTCATGCTGTCTTTAGAAGTTTTGTAGCTCAGTCAATGTTACCGTATGAAGAATTTTCATTATAGCCTTTCACTAGATGACCGCTGCAGCACGTTTTACAAGCTACGATAACTTAGACAAGATTAATCGAGTACACTACCATACATCTTTTGATACAGGGTAATGAAGTTCCTTCTGGTATTTGTATGGGTGTGTGTATATGTATATTTTGGGCTCGCGGAGATACAAGCTCGGAGACCCAAGTGTAGCACGGGATAACTGCAAGGCCGAGTTAAAAATCAAGCTTGCTCTATATATATATATATATTGATATTTATAGTTCTGATTACCTCTACCAACGAGGTTTTGTTTTTGTGATCTGTTTGTCTCTATCTATCTCTAAAATAATTCAAAAAGTTATGGACGGGTCTTTACGAAAATTACAGGGATTGTTAGGCATGCTAGGAGGAAGCGATGATTAGCTTTCGTTGAAAATCCAATCAAACGTTTGGTTGTCTGTTTGTCTGCCTCATTTTTTGTTTTGCTTTTTTCTAAGAAGTATAATTCTAAAAATTCTGAACGGACCTCTTTGCAATTTTCAGGCATTGATGGTAGTGTTTCTGGAGGCAAATGACCAAATTTTTCTGCTAATCTGTTTGTTTATCTGTATGTGTTTATGTTTGTCAGTAACATGCTAAGAAAGTTGTGAGCGGATCTTCATGAAATTGTTAGCAATGTTAAAAGACACAAGTGACGAAATTTTGATGATGATCTGTTTGTTTCTTTGTGTGTTTGCCGAATGTTTGTCAAAATGTTTGTGAGAAAAAGCCTGAAAACTTACGGACGGATCTTCGAGAAACTTACAGAAACTGTTATTTGTGTCAAAAGGCACAAATGACCAAATTTTGCTGATGATAAAGAGGAAATCCTATTGGCAAGACCAATTTGAATTTTTCGTTAACATTGCCTTGCTTGGCGGAGGTATGAGCTCTCGGATGCTCTAGTTGCATTTGTGTCAAGAAAGCTGCTTTTGGTGTTGCAGCCCCTGGACCGAGATGGGCCCACGGGCCGGTCCCGCTGGCAGTTGCGGGTCACCGCCTCAGACGGTGGCAGGGAGGCGCACACGCGGGTCCTCATCAACCTGAAGGACGTCAACGACAACCCTCCGCTCTTCCCTTCTCAGGTCGTCAGGGCCGCCGTACCTGAGAACTCTCCTGAGGGTGAGTTGATGGGCAAAAGGTCTTGATGCATATCTCGCTGCTCTTGAAATGACTACTAAACCATGCTTTCATTCAACTCTAAATGTACTCTCCTGAGGGTGAGTTGATAAGCAAAGGGCTTTGGTGCATATTGCACTTTCATTTCTAGCTTTGAGTGCTATTCCTTGCCTTCATTGATTTGTAGATATGCCTACTATTCTTACCAGCTTTGTGTTCCCTTTACCACGTTTCACTGATTCCTCGACAGCCAGCAGTTTGGTCCCTATTCGTGCTTGGGACCTAAAACCGCACGTTGTTTGTTTCACTTTTAACGTACGTGTAAAGCTCATAATCAAGTTACTTATTGCTCTTGCCAATCTGCACTTGAGTACTCCCCTTAAATAACGATTTACTGTGAATTGTGACTGTGCTACTGAAGGTCAGGTAGCCACTTTCGAAGAAAGTGCATTTCCTGTACCACATTTACGATATATTTTTGAAGTGGCTTGTG
>LQNS02277718.1:3161038-3172287 GCA_001587735.2 Parhyale hawaiensis | reverse complement strand
TTGTTTGTCTGCGTCATTTTTCTCGATGCCATAACTCAAAAAGTTATGGATGGATTTTGATGAAATTAACATGAGTTGTTAGGTATATAACAAAGAGTAGATGATCAAATTTTGGTAATGGTTTGTTTGTTAGTTCGTTCGTTTGTCACTGTTTTTAATTTTCTGCTTGTTAGCACAATAACTCAAAAAATAACGAATGGATCTTTATGAAATTTATAGGAGTTGTTAGTAATAGTAAAAGACATAAATGATCACATTTTGGTGCAGATCGGTTGGTTCGTTTGTATGTTTGACTCATATTTGTTATAACGTTTGTTAGCAGAATAACACAAAAAGTTATGAACGGATCTTCAAAAAAATTAAACAAGCTGTTATTAATATAAAAAGGCACAAATGATTAGATTTTCGAGTTTATGCAAAGACAATTATGGTTTCAGAGCCAATTTGAATTTTTGCTACCGTTGGCTTACTTGGCGGAGGTATGCGCTCTCAGAGTGCTCTAGTTCTTATTGTACCCAGTGCGTAGAAGCAGTTTAGGAATATGAGCTTGTAGCTCTTCATCCAACATATATTAATCATATCTTGCAAATTACAAAATGAGACACGTAGAATTATCTCCTAGATACGGATTTGTAGGTACGTAATAACTTGTGCTACGCATTCATAATTACCTCCGCCAAGAAGGTTATGTTTTCGTCGTGTTTGTCTGTCTGTCTGTCTCTTTGTCTGTCTGTCTGTCACCCATATAACTCAAAAAGTTATGAACCGATTTAGATGAAATTTACAGGAATTGTTAGGTATGTTAGGAGAAACAGACGATTAACTTTTGGTAAAGATATGTCCACCCGTTTGTTTGTCTGCCTCATTTTTCTCGATGCTATAACTCAAAAAGTTATGGATGGATTTTGATAAAATTAACGTGAGTTGTTAGGTATATAACAAAGAGTATATGATCAAATTTTGGTAATGATCTGTTTGTTCGTTCGTTCGTTTGTCACTGTTTCTAATTTTATGCTTGTTAGCACAATAACTCAAAAAATAATGATAGAATCTTTTTGAAATTTATAGGGTTTGTTAGTGATGTTAAAAGACATAAATGATCAAATTTTGGTGCAGATCGGTTAGTTCGTTTGTATGTTTGACTTATGGTTGTCATACCGTTTGTTAATAGCATAACTCAAGAAGTTATGGACGGATCTTCAAGAAAATTGAACAAGCTGTAATTAATATAAAAAGGCACAAATGATTAGATTTTGGAGTTTAGACAAAGAAAATTATTGTTTCAGAACCAATTAGAATTTTTTTCTACCGTTGCCTATCTTGGCGGAGGTATGCGCTCTCAGAGTGCTCTAGTTTTATACATAATCTTAGCTAAGTTAATAGTGTCACACTCTGATAAAAAGAGGCAAGATATAGACCATTTTGGAATGCATTGTGAAATCTTATCGCAGTGACTTGTGTACCAATCTTCACTCTCTTCTCCCATCGAAGCTTTATTTGAAGTAAACTCACAAAGCGTAAGTATAAATGGAGTAGACCAACGAAGGAATTTATTAACATCGGTATCAATTCGAGCGGAACTACGAATAGGCGCGGACGTAGGGTGGGTTTAGAATGAAGTAATTAATTTCAACCGTCATTTGATAACGAGGGGGGGGGGAGGGTCCCTTGTATGGACAAATTATTAATGGAAGTTATCACTCGCACGAGTTAGTCAATTGGCGTGTTGAATGAGCCCCGCTTAAACTATTAAACTTCAAAACTAAGCTGGTGATTTTTTTTATATTTACGCGAACACTAGCAGACGCATTGCAGGAGCCAATTTCTGGATTTCGAATCTTCTTTCACCGTATTTGAACACAAGATTACAAATGACCATCAAACAACGAACAGTGACTGATGTTGTTGAGCACAGTTCGGTATAGTTAGTTTCATTACGTAATTAATGAACAACTTCTCAGTATCGATCTGCGTAGAATTATGCTTACATTGAATTTTTCGGTATTTTTCGTAACAGCAATAGGCTTTGGTAACCTATACTTGGCCACAGCTAACTATATAGCATCTAGTTGACTTTTGTTTCTTATACAAGGCTTCAACGAAGAAAAAAAAATTGGAGACAAAAACTGAACTCGCAGATACCTAAACGGCAATGAATTACCAATTATTTCTAAATTAATATATCACGAGAACTAATTACACCGTCTCTGTACAGTTGACCATCGTCTGGTTCGCGAATCTTTTACAAAAATTTAGCCTCTTACATTTTTGAAACTGCTGGAAAACGAATATTGGAATCATACGAAAAAAAGAGCTTGATAAGCAGATGAATGTGAATGGCGCGCGAGCTGATCAAACAATTCGAGAAATGGTAACTGACTACCTCGTGAATATTAGGGAAATAGACTGAGAGTAGCAAAAGCTATGTCGGTATCGTATCGGTGATCAGTGAAATAGACTGAGAGTAGTAAAAGCTATGTCGGTATCGTATCGGTGATCAGTGAAATAGACTGAGAGTAGCAAAAGCTATGTCGGTATCGTATCGGGGATCAGTGAAATAGACTGAGAGGGTCACCCGCTAGATGAACACGTACTGCTAATTAAGGCCTTTGTTTGAGCATCATAATCTTTAGCTAGCTTTCGAATTTATGTATCTCTAAAGCTTCTATAAAGGACTGTTGACTTCAAAGGCAGAATAATGAGCTTTAAAACTGCGTACTTGAGAATGGAGTGCCAATTTTTGAAGCTATTCAGAAAAAGGTGTCTATTGCAGTGGTAAGCTGTTTGTGGTTACGAGTTCTCAATAAGGCCTCTCCTGATATTTTCGATAAATTTGCTGTGTATGTACATTTTTAAAACGTGATCGAAAGAATATTGAATTTAAGCGGTAGAAGAATGATTCTGGGAAGTAAGTATATATATTCTTGAGATGGCCTAAATGTAGATTTCGATTAGAAGCAGTTAAAGAAATTTTGATACCCACGACGCACGTTTCGCTGTTCTCCAGTTCATCAGGTGGGAGGGTCAAAGTTGGTAAATATAGCTTTTGAAATCCTTGGAAATTTAGAGAGGTTACCATAGGAAGGTGTAACTATGATACCGGCTATTCCAAAGGTATAAATGAAATTTCCAGTCAAGCAAATGTTTCGTCAGTTCTCAAGTACAGTCCGCTGCGTAGACTCCAATTACTGCTAGTCCTCTGTGTAGGGCACTTGCATTGAAGCTACGACTGTAGTTGAGAACTGACGAAACATTTGCTTGACTGGAAATTTCATTTATACTTTTGGAACAGCCGGTATCATAGTTAATTACACCTTCCTATGGTAACCTCTCTAAATTTCGCAGGATTTCAAGAGCTAAATTGACCAACTTTGACCCACCCACCCATGGTTGAACTACGTTACGTTGTTGAGCCATGCTCCCACCTGATAAGTTGGGGAACAGCGAAACGCGCGTCGTGGGTATCAAAATTTCTTTAACTGCTTCTAATCGAAATATATATATATATTATATATATATATATATATATATATATATATATATATATATATATATATATATATATATATATATATATATATATATATATAGTATATATATATGTAGATGCGGAATAACAATTGTTGCTTGATAAATTTGCAGTGTAGTTTATGGTGCAGTCTGGACAGAAAACAAAGCATTTATTCATTTGGTTTTCGATTATTGCTGATCGTGATGGGGGCATCATTTGACAATGTCGACTGTGCTCTGTGTAGGGCACTTGCATTGAGAAATGAATTCCATCCACACGCCCCCATATTTGGTCTGGACAGGTTGATGTCCATTACCGAAACATCGTCATACTTGATGACGCATTCACTTCGCAAGTAACCCTTTGCGGTTGTTTCTATAACGTTGTTCCTACGGAAGCGCTCTGCAGCTGCCCGCTATAGGGCAACGAAAGTGCATGGTTAATCTATTTTGTTACAGGCATTTTAGGTAAACTTTGCAATATTGGTAAAATTATTCAAAATCAAATGTAGTTTCGCTTTTTGCTGCAGAATTTGAATGTTAAGAGCGATTCTGAACGTCATTACGATGAATGGTAATAGAAAACCAATTGAAATGAATTGAACAGAGCTGCAGTTTTATTAAACACAACTGAATTCTAACATTAAACAAGCGAAATTTTTATACTCAAAACAATTTTTAACGTTACATATATAAAACCCTAATGTGTAGTTCAATTGAATATTCAGTTGTAAACAAATTGCTATGTACTATATTACGATACATAGATCGCTTTTCAATGACTATATCAGTAGACATTGTGTACATGCAACGCACTGTCCAATAATAAATACACAATCACTGCTCATCATCAACCTTCCCATCAATATTGACAATAACTGCTCCAGCAAGCACAGTGATTTCTATTGCTCCCTTCATTTACTATTCATTAGTACGACAATATACCAAACAACCACACTACTGTGATACATTGCCTCAATTAATTAGTGTGGATATGCAGTTGTTCTGCGCTCTGGCTTTGTTTTCGATGTGGGCTATAATGAAGACGATAAAGAAATCCATCGCTCTGTTTGTTTTTGAGAGACAAGTTCTCCAAATGACTTGCAAAGAAATCCAAACTCTTGTTTTGCTTTTATGTATGTATATTCAAGGCTTTGTCAGACACACACCCATACGGAGCTTCCTCAAAAACATAAAACCTAATAAACATTTTGGTAAAGTCCCTATTTTCTATTAATATCAGAACATTAAACGACGATAACTCATGTTGTTTACTTTAAATTTCATTCACAGTTTAAGAGGTTTAGCTCTGAACGCAAAATTTCAAAAGTTGAAAGTATTGCACAATAACTTTAACTAATACCTATGATAGTATTGCTCTTTGTACATCGCACTTTTTATTAAAGTTTTACAAATACAAGAACAATAATCACCAGATAGCAAAAATATCCTAGCCTTGGCACTGGCAGAGCAAACCTGATACAGAATCCAGGAATTTGCCTACGACATTATATACGCAAGGATATTGACGTCTAAGCAGGATATAAAACCTCTCTATAGCTCAAAAGAAAACCCGCTAACGATAATCCGTAATACTCAAGAAAATTCTAGCATATGACTTCGGTAAATAAAAATGTAATGCCTCACTAACTTTATAGAAAATTGAAACGTGTTACAAAAAGTTTTATTCATGTAATAGGTAAAGGAACACATGCATTGCTCTTTTTATTTTAACGAAAAATATTTTAAAAATGATTTTTTTACGTAAAAAAAATGTTTAGTTATTTTAGTATTAGAGGAAAAGGTCTTACATAATTATGTAAGGTTTTATATATATTAAAAGAAATGCATTACTTTGTTTACCTTACAAAGAAAGGTTTTACATATGCAATTATTAAATAAGCTAGAGCACTATGAGAGCGCATACATCCGCTACGCAAAGTAACGGTAGCAAAAAATTCAAATTGGCTATGAAACTCTAATCTTCTATGTATAAACTCCAAAATTTAATCATTTGTGCCTTCTGCTAATAATAACAGCTTGTGCAATTTTCTTGAAGATCCGTTCATAACTTTTTAAGTTATACTGTTAACAAATGTTAAGACAAACATGAGTCAAACATACAAACGAACCAACCGATATGCACCAAAATTTAATTATTTATGTCTTTTAACCTTACTAATAACCCCTACAAATTTTCTAAAGATCCATTCATTATTTTTTTAGTTATTGTGCTAACAAGCATAAAATAAAAAACAGTCACTAACGAACGAACGAACCAACGGATCATTACCAAACTTTGATCATTTACTCTTTGTTATTTACCTAACAACTCGCGTTAATTTCATAAATATCCATCGATAACTTTTTGAGTTATGACATTGAGAAAAATAAGGCAGACTAACAAACAAACAAACGGATGGATATATCTTCACCGAAAGTTAATCATCTGTTCCTCCTAACATACCTAACAATCCCTGTAAATTTTGTCCAAATCGGTTCAGAACTTTTTGAGCTATCTTGGTGACAGACAGAGAGACAAATAGTCAGACAGACAGACAAACACGACGAAAACATAACCTCCTTGGCGGAGGTATCAAAAGGGCGAAGTATATTGCTTGTATTGTTTCAGAGAAGTTTGCAAATTGGCTTTCAGATTAGAGTGACAATATTCATCATGCTCATTCTTATGAGAGAGTTTCATGAATAGAACGAGGAAGATACATCGTTCTCGTTTTTCTAAAAAGGAAGATCTTATACAGCTTTAGCTCGCAAATACTAATAGAACTTTCCTGATTTTTTGGATGTACCTTCTGTGTAGAACACGAGGCTACTGGTTGGTAAATATACCGGTAGTTCTTTATTGTATGCGGACAAATTTCAATCTCAGGTAGAAAAACTCAAAATAAGTCGATTTTCATGAATGATAAAATAAAATGCCCAAAACTCTTTAGTTTTCGATTAAAATGGCTTAAAGAAATTTAAAGCTTTAAGAAGGATACTACGTGTGCGCCAGTGTTAGCGCTAATTTCGATACTTCAGCACGTTTCCGACCCCGCCAAAGCAGTTTACATTATTATAACAATAAAAACTGCAAGTATTTCATGGTTAGGAAAAATAGCTGCAGTTTCATACTCAGCATTTAATGTAACATTACTGCAGGGTGGACACTAGGTATGTACGTCGTCAGAGTTTACATCCGTGTAGTTGGTTGCCATGGTTGCCGCCACCAGATTTTGGACCTAGTACTGTATGTAATTTGCAGGCTGGTTCATGCAGCAGCGAACAAGGGATCCTAACTTCCCCTAACTGATTCTTTTCATAGGTGAAGCGTATTTTACTGGCGATGGGGTTTTTAACATTCACAATAATTATCATCGGGCTCAATTTCAATAATTTCCTTGTCATTCGCCCAAATAATCATCAACATCTATTCAATGTAAACGCGTGGGCAGGAATGCGGTCGGAAAACGTGCTGAAGGAACAAATTTAGCGCTAACATTGGCGCGCACGTAGTATCCCACTTAAAGCTACAAATTTCTTTAAGTCATTATAACTCAAAAACTAAGAAGTTTTGAGCATTTTATCGTTCATGAAAATCGATTTATTTGAGTTTTTCTATCTATGGTTGAAATTTGTCGGCATAAAAAAACATCCGGTAGATATTTTTCCCCACTCTACGTTCTGGATATATGGGGAGTTGCGTAACAAAGGGACACCTCAGCCTCAGCTTGGCTTTCGGCCATCTCTATTTTGTGCCCATTCTGCTCTCCCATACATATTGTTCTAACTAATGGCGCTTTCTTCATTCTTTCTGACTTACAGTATCCATCTGCATTCATAGAGTGTGGAAGCAGCTTCGTGTATCGGCTTTATGTTTCTATCGACATACTGAATGTCTCTTTCGATTCCTCCCATACCAAACTGACTACTTACACTAACGCATGATATAATATAATCCTTCAGTGGTTGTAACTGAAACTATGCACTGTTCCTGTGTTCTTTTAATTCTTCCGTATATGTCACTGTTTGTCGCATAAGCTCTATCGCTAAATTTTTAATTTCTTATTTCTCATCATATTGCTCATCAGGTTATACCTCTTGTTTTACTTCCCATGAATTACGAAGGCCTAGGGATTTGTAGTTCGTGTTCACTAAAGGCCGGTTCACTGGTTATTCTTTTGATTACGTTCATATTTCAAAATAGCCAACAGTTTCGTCGTGTCTTTGCAAAAACAACTGCACGTACGGTAAAAAAAACTTACCACAGTTTTCGCCGTAAGGTTAGTTTGTTGAGCAAGTATCACTACCTTGTCTTGATGATTCTTCGGATGAGGTCCAGGTGGCGTTACCGGTTCTAGGTCTTTTCGCCGTGGGTCAATTCGCTGTCGGTTAATTCCCCATTGGTTTTTTCGCTGTTAGATAATTTCGCCGTGGGGGCATTTCGCCGTGATGTAATATCGATGGCGTGGTAATATAAGATTACACCCAACCACGCCGAACCTAATATGCTATTATGACTATGAAAAGTTTTAGCTTCATCAGCAGAACTTCCCAAGAAATGGAAGGATAATAAAAGGAAAAGGTGGAATAAAATGAAAAATACAATAACCTAAAATGTAACGATGCACAAATTCACCGACCTTAGTCATTTACTACAAATGAAATCGTAGAAAAACCAATATAATCAAATAATCAAAACTATTCATTAACAAATTTCCAAATTCAGTTATTTACGAAAAAAATGAAATAATTTTTATAATCACATACTGGAACTTAAAAGAACCATAATTCACGTGAAAATTGCACATCTTGGTCATTTACTAAGATATACCCCAGTGACTAAAAACAACTAAAATGCGCTATAGTAAAATTAAAAGGAATACATTTAGATAAAAATTTTATAATTGACCAAGCTATCGTCAACATTGGGTCGGTCGGCAGAGGTTTCGCATTGCCCGGCCAGTCACTTGAGACCGATCCAACCGGACGAGTTAAACTCAGTTTACCTTGTGCACAGATTTTTAAAGGTGTATTGAGCATGAAAGTTAACATCAATATTTAAGTTATCGAAAAAATGAAACAATTCGTAAAATAAAAAGGAGAATCACACTACATATAAAACATATTTACTATGTAGCCAATACCGCAAACGTTTCAGAATATAACATAGCCGTCATCAGTGCTGTAAAAGAGAGAAAGAAAACATATATGGAATTGTCGGAATAAAGATTGACGGAAGCATTCTCTATAATCCACTAAGAGACGTAAATAAGAGGAAGAAAACAAAGCCACAACAGCCTAAGTAAAAATCTGTGTAAAAGCCATGCAAAGGAAGGAACAGAAGTGATAACACCCGCCTAACTAACGTCATTCAAGTGGACTGCCGATTAACAAAATCTTAGTCATTTTAGTAAATCGGTCATGTGTTAGTAAATGACCAAGATGAGCATGTTCTACGGTAATTATTATATTTTACGTTCCAGGAAGTGATATTTAATTTATTTTTGTAAATAACTAGATTTGCAATTAGTTATTCATTATACATTAGTTGGCTATTTTTTATCATTATTTTATGTTATCATTATTTTTATTCCACCTTTTTTATTACCCTTTCTTTTCCGGGGAAGTTTTGCTGTACGACTTGCTGTATGGGCCAGAAATTGAACCTTTCCCTAGTTAATAATAACAGTATATTGGGTTGGGAGTGGTTGGGTATAGTTTACGTATTATCCAAACATTTATGGTACATCTCGGCGAAATGCCCTCACGGTGAAATGACCTAGCGGAGAAAAGACGGACGGCGAAATGCCCTCTCGGCGAAATGACCTAGCAGCGAAAAGACCGACGGCGAATTGACCTGTCACGTGTGTTACCCACGCCGCCCATCTTGTGCAGAGGTGATGCTGCATTCCAAGACCAGCGGGAGGGTTAATTAGCAAAATTTCAATTTCTGTTCTACATTAAAATTAGTAAAAACTAGGGAAGCTGTGAACCTTTTTGTTGCCCGAACAGACAGTGCGAAGCATTCGAATAATGGGAAGTATGAGCAGAGAACAAAATACTAACGTGGGCACGGGTCCTAAGCCCTCACTAAGTCCAGTTTTACGACCTCGAACTACCATAATGCTCCTCTTGTACAACCGCAACATTACTGTTTTAGCAGCGGAAGCAATTTTTTTATTCATTCCTCATTAAATTTTCTCATAAAGCTAATTATTCCTCATAAGTTCTCCACTTAGATTATAAAAGTTGGGATTAGTTGTGTCTTTTTCTTAAAGAATATGACCTTTCGTCGGGAAGTTTAGGCTGTTACGGGTGATGCTAAGCAGTGAAGAGGCTTGCATGTTACGTTTTGTATTATTTTTAATTTTTTGAGGAAATGCTTTCATTTCAGAGTCAGAGAAATAAAGATTTGTAACGTTCTAGAAAAGCGTGTTTTGAGAAGTAAATAACATGTATGGTTTAAAATAGTATAAGAATAAAAAAAGTGGAATCAAGTTGTAGTTGTGCAACTATCGCCGAAAGTCTTAACCTTACTGTCCCGAGGGTTAACTTTACCTATAATTTCTTAAGGCGGGTTCCCACAGATATGAAATTAACGAGTGTCATCAGCAGGGCGTTTAAATGATTAGCTGTGTTCTTTTGAATAGCGTTACGAGTTATGAGATCTAATTCTTTATAATGTAAAGAGATATCCCAAATTTTACTGCATACACTTGAAAGGAAAAACTGGCTTTGCAGCTAACGTTGTAGCACCTCTTGTAGACACGCAATTATGTTTGCGAGGCTCAACGGAAAATTGGGATGATTACTTGAAATAAACTTGTTTTTATAAAACAATTCTCCGAAAATGCACTTCTAGAGCGTTGCGAATAAGTAATAAACAAATTATGGTCATTTGTAACGGGGATGAAAAAGGAGTTCCTAAATTCTGCCAGCTGAACCTGTTTTTCCATGAAGGATGTTGCATCATTAGATGACCTTGTTTTATGTTTGTCATAGCGAAGGGAACACAAGCAACTGCCCTACTCTACCAATAACAATTTTAATATATATTAAGACCACAATATATTCACACGTATGCTTACTAGTACACAGAAGACAAGTTTAACACTAGGCATAAGGCTAAGACACATTAGAGCAGATCACACCCAATAAAAAACACACGGAAACGCTCAGCCTACAGGCATTCAGTTGTTTTATTATAAAGATTACGCTGGAGTAAGGCACCTAGGAAAATTAAGTGAACCGGAAGGTGCTCATTTATATTCCGAGATATTTGTGCTAAGCCAATATCATAGTTTCAAGCGGAAGGTAATTATTTAATTCACTGGCATTTGCAATAAAGTAACAAGCGAAGAACTTGTGTTATAGTAGGTTACCTGCGACTTTGAAATGTTCGCCATGTCACCCAAATTCCACATTATGTTTTCTAGCCCAAATTTTATTAGTACTGGAAGCTATGTTCTTGGAATAGATACTGTAAATTGCAATCTTCTACAATGATACAGCTGTCTAGCAACATGGAAGTTAAGCATAAACTTTTGGGCGAAGTAATTCACGATTTCTTGTACATTTCCATTACATATTCTTTATTCCATGTTTTTACATATACAGGGTGTCCCAGAATTCTTTGAACAAAATTTAACCAAATGTTCCTTACAATTATATAAGCATATTTAACTCCATAAAGGCATGTCCGAAAATGTTTAGTTTAAAAGTTACGTAGGGTTGAA